>JAABOM020078205.1:0-33095 GCA_011800125.2 Solanum clarkiae | reverse complement strand
ATTACACTTCCCAAAACACTCAACTCCTATACTTATGCACCATAATTAACTTAAGTTCAATTACACAATATTTGCAATTTTTTTCCCAAAGCGACAATTTACCTCAATTAGAATATTTACGGGGTCTAACATGCCTGGAACACACTATCTAATGTATTTGGGATCCGTGGAAGTGACAGTGGTAGTCGGATCTGTCGGAAGTTAAGAACTAGTTTCGTTAGGTTGGGTATGAGATATCTCAATGGACTTCGATTCTGAAAGTGACTGACCCTCATCTGACCCGTCTTCATTTCCCTTCTCTTTAGACTGAGAGGGATTTGTAACTTCCGTTGGAATATGTGTGGTACGGGCTCGAGTCTGAGGCACATTTGCCACAGGATCTATATGGACACTGAGAACTTCCATAGAGCCCTCAGATGTTTCATCATCAGAGGGTTCATCCAACTGTCTCCTTTGAGCTTTAGTAGCCTCTTTTCCAACTTTTGGAGCCATATCACCTAAAGAGTCAACCCATAAATATAATGTGAGCACCATAGTGTTTGAAATGGATAGAAACCTCAAAGAAGAATAAATAAAGAGTAACAAAACCAATATAAGAAAACATAAAAATAGTGCACTGGATCAGTTACAGGTCTGCAAGCACGAGGCACAGATACGACTCGTAGGGTGACCTGTGAGTCGTACTGTGACCTCGTAGACCACAATTTTCTGAAAACTTATAACACTGAGCCCAGGTAAGAGTCACAGGTATGATACATAGAAGGACCTACTAGTCGTAGTCTGGCTCGTACTAGTTTCCACTGTTCAAAGTAAAATTAAAGAATGCCCATGTGTTTCCCACTACGACTTGTAGCAACCATTATGATTCATAGATGGGTGTCGTATGGCACATGCCAAGGACCAATAGGTTCCTGCTACTTCCTACGAAGGGCCTCTATGCCCCATAGGACTACCTATGAGTCGTAGGGAACCCTCATAACAGATAAGCAACAGACACCAGTGGTGCCCTCAACATTGCCACAAGAACCACACTTCATTCAACCCAAGCAAACAGCACCGAAGCAAGCTTTTACACATTGAGTAAGTGCAAAAAATATATCCAATGCCTAAACATGATAACCCAAAGCTATACTCATCTCACAAAGATCTATTCAGGCCCACCACCATTAAACAATATTTCCCAATCTCAATAAAGAAATACCCAAAAGCAATCAATCCCTAAACTCACAATAATCAACATCTACGCAGAAACAAGGGAGTTATAACAGAGTTTAAAACAAAACCTACACAAGGGCATCTCAATTGATCATTTTCACACACCAACTTACACCCCAACTTCAAACCTACCAGGGACCCTATGGTAACAAAATACCATGTAACCACTTCACAACATGATCATCAATTAGATAAGGCAAGTTTTCCATCACTACATAGTCCAACAAGAGTGCTTTAACAATTTTAGAACAACAACAGGGGAATTTGAACCGGCAATCCTAATTTCCTTATTTAGACAAACATTCACTCAAATGTATATGCACTATCATCCCTATGCACACTATCGTCAAACAATCTAAGGAAAATAATAAAACTTGTTTGCCACATTAAGCCAAGAACATATCTTGAGAGAAGATACTTAGGACAAAGTGAGATAAAAGAGAGGAGCCGAAACCCTACTCGTAGTGCTTGCCAGAAAAATAGTTGGAAAATGACGTAGGTCACTGAAAAAGTCAATCGGAATAGTGGGGGATTAACTAGGGAACAAGTTGTGTGGATTAGGTCATGAAAATAGGCTTTAGTGGTCAAAATTCATTTTGACCCCTTTTATTTCAAAACTAGGATGGCCTTAAAAATTCTGCATTTCGAGGCTAAGAAACCCCGACTATGAGTCATAGGGCTTCCTACGACTCATAGAGCTGGCCTCGTAGACGACCTCAACACTTGGCAAAATAGAATTCATACTTGGGCACTATAAACCCCACTTACGACTCGTAAGAGACCCTACGAATTGTAAGGTTTGCTCGTAGTGTATGTTCCAACATCTGATGCTCACTGATTTCTTCCACGAGATATGACTATAAGTTGTAGTGATGACTACGACTTGTACGTTCGCTCGTAGAAGTTGTTCCGAGTGCTACTTTCTTCAAGTCTTCAATTCTTGATTTTCACCTGTAAACCAAATCTCAAAACAAAACAGTTCCTAAAATATTACAACCATATCAATGTCTTTCAACATAAAAACAAACTCACACCTTCTACCTAAGAATCCAAACAACCAAAAACCCTTAAAACAAGCCAACAATTATCAACAATATTTGGGTTACCTCCCAAGAAGCGCCTTATTTAGGATCAGGGCTCGACTTTGTCATCATCCTTCATCAACTATCATTGAGGGTCCACACCTTACTCTTGCACTCATCCGGGTGTTTCGTGGATTGGCGAATATCAAACACGACCTCTGTATCATTAACCCTAAACCGCAGTTGACGCGAATCTATATCTACTATGGCTTTCCTAATGGCCTGAAATTGTCTCCCCAAGATGATGGGCACCTCAAAATCAACTTCGCAGTCAAGGATCACAAAATCCGCGGGAAAGATGAATTTATCAACTTTAACAAGCACATCCAAAAGGATTCCCTCTGGCTTTTTAATGGTTCGATCCTCCATAAGCAACCTCATTATTTTTAGGGTGGAAGTGCCAAGACCAAGTTTTTTGAATGCAGCAATAGGCATTAGATTGATGCTTGCTCCTAAGTCACACAATGCTCTTGTGAACTTAATATCACCAATGGTGAAAGGGATGGTGAATGCACCGGCGTCCTCTTATTTTTGCACAAGGCATTTGGTCATAATCGCACTGTATTGTTGGAGTTCTTGTTAGAACTCTTGGCTCAAAGTGCACTTCTTGGTCACAAAATCCTTCATGTACTTGACATAGTCGGGTATTTTCTCCAAGGCCTCTAGAAGGGGAATGTTGATGGAGAGTTGCTTCAACATCGAGAGGAATTGTTTGAATTTACCCTCCTCGTCATTTTTCTTAAGGCTTTGAGGGAAAGGAGGAGGGGATTTGGGAATTGATTTCAATTTCTCGTTCTCCCTTGCCTCTTCTTGTTGCATCCCAATAACCTTTGAATCTTTTTTCTCAACCATGACTTTATCACCAAGACTCTTCTCATCAACTTCATCCACGAGTACCGGTATAGGGGGATCTACAATGATCTTCCCACTCCGGGTCATCACTGTCATGCAATGCCCTTCATTCTTTTAGTATTTTGAACTGTATTGCTTGGTAATGTGCCCTTTTGGCATTGGTTCAACTATGAAGAAACTTGTCCAAATTGTTGTTCAACTTGCTTAATTGCCATCGAGTGAGACTCTATTTTTTGGTCAGTACTTGAAATATCCACTTTCATTCCCTTTAAAGTCTCATCTTGGTGGTCGGCCCTCTTTAATAACTTTTCAAACATTTCTTCGATCCTGGAGTTGCTTGACTCAATATTACGATTGTGAGGTGGCACATAAGGACCATTCCTGTAGCCCTCTCTTCTTCCCCATTCCGCTTTTGGCATTCTCTTTCTCTCATAGTATCCGCCCGGTAGTCTCTATATACCCCATCACAGTTGAAGTTCCGACCTTGATTCCCGGAACCTTGCCTCCAATAGTCCGAATTGGACCCTTGGGGGTTGTTCCGAAAACCTGCTGCTTGGTTGCTTACAAAACATGCATCCTCATCAAAGAATGGATCCTCATAGACGGGAGCCTTCGGAGGTTGGTGGATGACTACCTTGAAACTTGCTTGATTTTGCTTTAAAATCAAGTCCACACTTGTGCGAGCTGAGCAAGTTGTTCCATGATCTCTTCGTTCACCTTTTCTTGCTCATTATTGGTGTTAACCGCGCATGAAGGTTTCATCACACCTCACTTCCATTGATCCCGTGTTCTATTTGTTTTGACCAATTGTTCTATCTTTATGGCCATCAATGCAAAAGGTTGGTCTAGGAACATGCCTCCCATGTTTGTATCATCTTGCTCATCAAGTTCCCGATAGAAAATCTCAACTAAGGCATCATCAACAATCTTGTGATCGAGGACCATCCTCAAGCATTTAGTGAACCTCTCCCATATGTGCTAATAGAGTGACCCGGCAATTGCTCAAAGTTTTTGATTTGGTCCTTGAGATTCAATTTGTTACATCTTAGAAAATATCTTTCAAGGAATACTCTCTGAAGCTCATCCCAACTTGTAATAGTGCCCCAAGGAAGCTCAGACAACCATACACTTGCATTGCTAGTCAATGACAATGGAAAAACTGTCAAACCAATAGCATCAACAGAAAGGTTTTGTGTCCCCATGGCACTCTTGCAAAAAAATGCCACATTTTAGAGATAACAATGGGGATCCTCTGAAGGTAGCCCTATGAATAGTCCACAGTTTAGGAGCATTTAGAGAAATCCACTCAATACTGTGAACTTAGTATCTGCCGGTAAAGGAGGCAGTATTATGGCACCAGTAACATCCATAGCCATAGGGTTCAGTCCATATTGATTCTATCCATAAGCATTTTCATTGAAGTCCCTAAGTTGTGGCCTGTTACCTCTAGGTTGTGGATTCTCCTCTCTACCCATATCCTCATTTGTATTCATATCCTTCTCAACCTTGATGTCCTCATTCACATGAGTCAGTCTTCTTGGCAGCTAATGGATCTCCAAATTGAGTAGAGCTAAGGGATTGCCTTGGCTCCTGGTGTTGGTCATACAACCTAGTACACCCTGCAAATAAAATCAAACAACAAAAACTAAAATAAAATTAAAACGCAAGAGATTCTAGAAATCAACACTAGAACTAACTATTAAAAAGTTCAAGTCAAACTTAGTTGTATTCCCCGGTAATTGCACCATAATTTTTGACATCTAATGTTCACCTCCAATAAGAAAGCGATTGCTATCAGTAATTAACCTAACTGAAGGTTAGGGTCGAATCCACAGGGAATACGGGGCTTGACTACAAGAATCCACTACTAATCATTTCAAGCATAAATAGCTAAAATCTCTAAATGAGGGGGGGAGGGGTTTGTGATTCAAAAATAAAATAAAATAAACGCTAAACTAAGACACAAGGAAATACTCAAATTTAGGGACGACTTGGGAATTGTGCTCACCATGGTTCATTGACTTGATTTCCCCAGGCATCATAACTACAATTGAAAATTCGCATGCAGGATGGTAACTTAGGTTCTTCCAGTCCTCTTATGAAGGTGAAGGCCGAATTTCACCATGGCGCTTGGTCGGCCACCATGGCATGCCAACTAACTGTTACCAATTGTCCCAGTAAACCTTCCCTTGGTCAGGTTTGGTTGATTAGATGAGAACACATCAATTGAATCCTATTGCCTACTTCTCTTTTCCTATTCATCACTACCTTTGTCGGGCTAGTGATAGAAGGCGGGGTTTGGTATTGGCCATCACCAAACTACAATCATAATGAAAGGAAATAGACAACACATGCAAACCCCAATCGTAGAAATGCAAGAAACCTAAGTTGTTTCAAGTCAACTACCCATGATTCCCACAACCCCAAGTTGTGGGTGCTTTACTACTTATGGCTGAGGCAAAACAAGCAAACAAGCTAATACAAGAAATAAATGAGAGTTTTACCATAAGAACTGCAGAATGTAGGCACCACAAGTTGCAAATCCAAAAGCTTGATTAATCAACAATGAATACAAAGCAAGATTTGCAATCCCCAAAATGGGTTTTCCAAGAGAAAATGATTAACTAACTAAAAAACTATAAAAAGATTTACAAGATGATGATTAAAATGTCTCCAAGTCGAACTTCCCTTATAAAACCCTAACTTAAACTATATATATTATTCATAAAATAACCCTAGAATTTAACAGAAAAGACAAATTGCAATTGATAAGTCTCACAGGTACGACACGTAGGATGACCTACGAGTCATAGTCGGGGTCTCATATCAGGTTCTTGGCATCTTAGACTAAACTAGTACGACCCATAGGTACGAGTCATTTCTTGAGCTACGACTCGTATGTTCTTCTCGTAGTCTTGTCCTTCAGTTTTTAATCCAACATTTTGGCTCTCTGATTCTTGCTACATATCCACCTATATGAGTCGTAGTGCAACTTAAGACTCGTAGGATGGCCTCATAGGGTTGACCTCCACTTAGTGAATTTTTGAGTTTTTCATCTCTGATTTTTTCTATGACACACCTTACAACTCGTAGCTTGGGCTACGACTCATAGGTGTGCTTGTATGTCCTAAGCTTCTGCAAATTTGCAACTTTTCTTCAAGATCATGCCAACCTAACTTTTCTACAAGAACAACACAAAAACACATAAAATCCATAAAAAGTCGCATTAAAAACTCATAAAATCCCTTGTTTTGGGCATCAAATGTGTTGCACTTTGACAACACATCAACAACGCGGCCCTGTCGCGGATCGATTCTAGAAGTCAAAATTTTGGAAAATTGAAATTGTTATTCATTTGCTCTAAAATTGGGTTTAGACTCTTCCCTCCCTCCCCTAATTTTGACCCCCTGAACATGAATATGGAGTCTGATTTTTGATATCGTGCACAGATTTTGAGATATAAGGAATATAAAATTCCAGGCACTTTCGAGGCACATTTTCGGACACTTTTTGGGTCATTTCAATATCTCCCCCTTGGAAACATTCATCCCCGAATGTAAAAGAAACATACATGAGAAGAGTGATTACAAACAAATCAGCCCCAACAAGAATGCAACATTATATTTAAAACACCATTTTCAAAACATTAACATAAGTGTAAAATCATCTACACTTGCCAACTTAAACATGAATGCATACGAATGGCATAGAGGATGAAATATAACACTTAAAATCACATAGGGAACTTATTATTAGTACCTTAGGCTTGAGTGGAGTGGAAAATATAAGGATACCACTTTTGTATGTCCGCTTCGGCCTCCCATGTAGCACTTTCGACTTGTTGGTTCCTTCAGAGGACCTTAACAGATGCTACCTCCTTGTTCCTTAATCTTTTCACTTACCTATCCAAAATCTGGACTGGAACCTCCTCATAAGTCAAGTTATCCTCAACAACCCCCACAACATCAAGAGGCACAATAGCATTAGGATCACCCACATATTTCCTCAACATAGAGAAATGGAACGCCAGATGAACTAAATCCATCTCACTAGGGAACTTCAACTCATAAACTACCTTTCTAACCCTCTTTATCACATCAGAAGGACTAACATATCTCGGTCTCAACTTCCCTTTTTTACCAAAATGAACCACACCTTTCATTGGAGAGACTTTCAAATAGACCCAATCACCCACTTTGAATTCAAGGTCTCTTCTTCTTATATCGACATACGATTTTTGACGACTTTGGGTTGTTTTCAACCTTCCTCTAAACATCCTAACCTTCTCAAGAGCCTCCATAACCAGGTCCATCCCCAATAAAGCCACTTGTCCAACCTCAAACCACCCAACCGGTGATCTACACCGCCTACCATAGTGGGCCTTAAAAGGAACCATACCAATGTTAGAATGATAGCTATTATTATATGCAAACTTAATCAAAGGAAGATGATCATCGCAACTACCCTTCAACTCCAATACACATTCCCTAAGCATATCCTCAAGGGTTTGAATTGTTCATTCGGCTTGTCTATCCATTTGAGGCTGGAAGGTCATACTAAGTTTAACCCTTGTACCAAGACCCCTTTGAAAAGACCTCCAAAAGTGTGAAATGAATTAAGCACCACGAACTGATATGATGGACAAAAGGACCCTATCTAACCTCACCAACTCATGGATGTACAGCCTTGCATACTCTTCAGCCCCATATGTAGTCTTAACCGATAGAAACTGAGCTAATATCGTCATCCTATCAACCACCACCCATATGGAATAAGAACCCTTCCTAGTCTTGGGCAACTAAACCACAAAATCTATATTAATCAGCTCTCGTTCCAAGTGGGAATCTCTATGTCTTGGGTTAGGCCACCTGGCCTTTGATGTTTGGCTTTGACTTGTTGACAACTATGGCAATCGGAAACGAATTTGGCAATGTCCCTCTTCATGTATCCCCACCAATACACATCTCTCAAGTCTCTATACATTTTGGTGGAACCGAGGTGGATAGAATAAGAAGAATTATTGGCCTTATCGAGGATTTTCTCCCTCAAATATCAACACAAGGCACATACAACATACCTTGGTACCTAAGGGCACCATCTCCCCCTTGGGAGAAAACCTCTACTTTGCTCTCCTTCATCAAGGCCTTTAATTCAAGTATGGAGGAATTAAGGTTTTGTTTTACTATCACCTCATCAACCAAGGAAGATTTGGAACCATCATCAACAACAACACCATCACCTACTTCTTCCAACCTAACCCTCAATCCTAGCCAATCAGTGCACATCCCAAGCCATCTCCTTATCACCACCATCAACATGAGCTAGGCTAGCCATAGACACCCGACTCAATGCATCCACCATAACATTTGCCTTACTGGGATGGTAATGCACACTCATGTCATAGTCCTTAAGAAGTTCTATCCACCTACTTTGCCTTACGCTGAGATCTTTTTGAGTGAAGATGTATTGGAGGCTTTTATGATCGTTGAACACATCAATATGCACCCCATACAAATAATGATGCCAAATCTTTAATGGAAACACCACGATAGCCAATTCAAGATCATTGGTAGGGTAGTTCCTTTCATGCACTTTGAGTTATCTTGAAGCATAGGCTATCTCCTTACCATTTAGCATTAGCACACAACCCAAACCCGCTCTAGAAGCATAACAATACATAACAAATCCCTCAAATCCAATTGGTAGAGACAATATAGGAGTAGACACAAGCTTATCTTTCAATGTTTGGAAAATTCTCTCACACTCATGGGTCCACACAAACTTAACCTTCTTGTGAATCAATTTTGTCAAAGGGGAAGAAATGGAGGAAAACCAATCCATAAACCTCTGATAGTAACCCGCTAAGCCCAAGAAGCTCCTTATATCCTATGGGGTCAATGGTCTTGGCCAATTTCTAATCACATCGGTCTTCTTAGGATCTACCTTAATACCATCCCCCGACACCACATGACCCAAGAATGCAACCTCCTTCAACAAAAATTCACACTTTTCATACTTGACATACAATTTCTCCTCCCTCAGTCATTGCAACACAACCCTCAAATGACCCATATGTTGCTCCATACTATGTGAATATATCAAATATCATCAATGAATACCACAACAAAGGAATCAACGTAGGGCTTGAAGATCCTATTCATAAGGTCCATAAAGTTGGCCGGTGCATTGCTCAACCCAAAAGACATCACAAAAAATTCATAATGCCCATATCTAGTTCAGAAAGCCATGTTGGGAATATCACACTCCCTCACCTTCACTTGATGATACCCATATCGGAGATCAATCTTAGAGAATGGCTAGCCCCATGCAATTGGTCAAACAAATAATCAATCCCTGGAAGAGGATACCCATTCTTGATGGTGACCCTATTGAGTTATCGGTGGTCATCCACATCCTAAGGGACACATCCTTCTTCTTTACAAATAATACTGGTGCACCCCAAGGTGATTGGTGAGGCCTAATAAATCCCTTCTCCAACAAATTCCTCAATTGTTCCTTTAACTCCTTCAACTCTATTGGGGCCATAGGGTAAGGGGGAATACAAATGGGTTGAGTATCAGGGAAGAGATCTATACCAAAATCTATCTCTCTTTCGAGAGGGACACCGGGAAGGTCATTTCGGAAGACACAAGGAACTCATTCACAACTGGGATCGGCTCTATGGGAAGGACTTTAGACTCCACATCCCTAACCCTCATAAGATGATAAAGATACCCCTTAGAGATCAACTTACGGGCTTTAATGCAAGAGATAAATCTACTTTTAACCACCACATCGTAACTTTCCCACTCAAGGACGGGTTCATTTGGAAATTGAAATTTGACCCTACGGGTTCTACAATCAATAGAATCATAGTAGGCATGCAACCAGTATGTCCCAAGAATGACATCAAAATCAACTATCTCTAATTCAACAAGATCATAAGGCAACAATTTATACAAAATGCGGACAGAACAATTTCTATACACCTTCCTAGCAACAATAGATGTACCAATAGGAGTTGACACTTCATATGACTCATGCAATAATTCGGGGTCAACATGGAACTTTTTGAAAATAAAAGGGGTAACAAAGAAAAGAGTGGCACCGATCAATCAAAGAATACACATCAAGATCAAAGAGTTTTAACATACTGGTAATAATGTCGAGGACCTCACCAACCCCTTGCCTCCCATGTAGAGTATAAAATCGGTTGTGCCTTGGGGCGCCACCTTGAGGATCACCTCTACCCAATGGAACCGCATTTGCACCCCGGCCTTTGCCACGGTTTCTTGGACAATCCACCCTTTTGTGGGCAAGGTCCCCTTAATCAAAGCATGCATTAGAACCCTTTAAACGTGGGCCCCTATGACTCTTTCCATATCTAAGGCACAAATCAATGGGAGCTATACCACCAACACCTTGAGATCTAGGGAAGTCATTGGCAAACCACCTAATATTACCATGAGAAGACATTTAGCGTTGATGGAACAGGCCACCTATTTGGAACTTACTCTCAAATCGGGCCCTCTTAGCCTCATGACCTCTTCTCTTTCCCAAGTTTTCATCCTCTATTTGCTCAGCATAAGCCATCAACCAATGCAAATCCATGTCACTATTTAGCAAGGCGGACCGGCATTCTTCACTCACCAAGTCAGAGACCCCCATAACAAACTTATTCATCCTACATCTAGGATCGGCCAGCAAGTGAGGAGCATACTTTAAAGGTTGATTGAACATGAGGGCATACTCCCTCACACTCATGGAACCTTGCTTCAAGTTCATGAACTCTACCAACTTAGCTTCCCTAAGCTCAAGAAAGAACTGATTAAGGAAAGCCGATTTGAACTCCTCCCAAAGCACCAAATAACCATTTTTCTTCTCCCCCTCCTATTGATCATACCATATTTGGGCTACCCCATTGAGTTGGTAAGCCACCAACTCTGCCTTTTCATTCGGCCCAACACCCATGATAGAAAAAATTTTCTAGATATCATCAATGAACTCTTGTGGATATTCATCCACCTTCGACCCATAGAACATCGGAGGATTCATCCTCATGAATTCCTTTACCCTAGCCCCCGAGGTAGTAGCATGAGAGGCTTAGGTCCCTTGGTCGACTTGACTGTCCACAACTTGGGCAAGCATAGTGAGAGTATTACAGAGCTCACCATTGTTAGTTTCTCCTCAGGAGTTTGGGCTTTTTGTCCTCGAGTGTTTGGCATGATGTAGCATAACCAGAACAATCATTAAGGGGGAAAATTTCACTACAACTCTATAGCATGTCTTAGAACATGAAGAAGAGAAACATTTCTTAAAACGCCTCATAGTCATGGCGCACTTCACAACCATGAATAAGACTCTAATCGACGCAGTGTGTTGGACTCCAAGGATCTATCAACCTAGTGCTCTGATACCAAGTTTTTCATGACCCAAACTTAGGGCCTAGATGTGACACGATGAACGGGGAACTCGAAACAAGTCTCTCGACTTATCATTTCACATCATTGGTTGCAGAAGTATACAAAAGACATAAAGAGTAAGAATAGAAAGCAAAAGGACCAAGGGAAAAGCTTGCATAAAATTATAATCAAGGGTCAAGAGTTAAAATCATATCGTAGATACATAGTATGTCCAACAAACACCTCTAATACATAGATAAGAGCGGGGGCCAAGACAAAGCAACTGGGCTCACCCTCCTAGTCAAAATAGAACATAAAGAAGAATGTCTCGACACATAATAAGAGCAACATAGACTAAGGTCCCCAAAGTGGAGGACACACGAACAAACTTAAGTAGTATCGATCTATCCACGTGGAGGAGGAGGATGATCAACTTGGACTCCGGTTCCTACATAGTGATATCATGTAGGCAAGAGTATGCGTTAGTACATTTTAATGTACTAAGTACGTAGGATACAATACAATAAGAGATAGCATCACAATCAAAATGCATAACAATAAGGCAATAGGCATAATGTAACAATATGGCATGTATGATCAATGCATAAGTAAAACATGCTTAAGTAACTCATGCTCATATAGGATATCATATGTACAGAAGAGACGAAGCTAGCTTTCCAAAGTACAAAACCTGTGGTGGGTTGGTGATGATGCCACTAATCACTTAGGTGGTGAAGTACAAACCCCTCACTAAGTTAATGAGTACAAACCCCCATCTAGGTTGATGACGATGACACCTCATCACCCTGATCGTGAACTACAAACCCCTCACTAGGTTGATGAGTACGAACCCCATCTAGGTTATCCGGGCTCTTGGTCCCCCAGATTGGGTATGGTCTAATGCAATACTTTATATAAAATTCATTATATGTATAAGCTTATTTCATCATCATAACATCATTCATATCATATCTCCTACTTTGAGCCTTCAATTCCTCGAGAAACAATTGCCGGATATTTTATCAAACACTTGGTGGGTGTGTAATTAAGTACAAAACCATGCAATTTAGAGATGAAATCATGTAAGAAAATCCATTATTAAACCATCATTTAATACCTTTCAAAACCCTCAAGCAATATACATTAAAACCCCTCATCAAATCTTACAATGGTCCAAGATTTATGACTGAAAACATAGCAAAACAGTCATAACATTATATAGTTTTAACATAGTTCATAAACGTGTTCATACTAGTAAACCCATTTGTAAATTTAATCTCAAATCATACAAATTGAGTAAAAAGGATATTAGAGAACCATGGGTGGAAGGACACAATGGTTGTGACCCACATACCTTAACTTTCGAGAAGTTCTTGAAGAAGATTGAAAATAGAGACTTGAAGCTTGAAGGAAATCCTTAGTTACGGATGAGATTTTTGAGACTTGAATTTCGGAGTGAAAAATATGGATTAGTCTTTGAGTGAGTATTGGGGAATGTTTAGGATGATATGAGGGTGAAATATGGCTAAGTATAGGTAAATACATGTTTGGGAACATGTAGGCACAAGACCCAAAAAGTCTTGGACCGCACAGAAAATAACTGGAAGGAAATTACACAGGTCTGTGTCTACTTTGTGATGCGAACCTATCATATAGGAAAAATTTACACTAGTCCGCGATAGCACGGCCCTGTCGCCTGTCGGTTGTGGAAATCAAAATTTTGGAAAATTGAATTTGTTATTCGTTTGCTCTAAAATTGAGGTTACACCCTTTCCACCCTAATTTTGACCCTTGAAAAATAATATGGAATCAGATTTTGAATATCGCGTATGGATTTTGAGATATAAGGAATATAAAATTTTGGGTACTTTCGAGGCACATTTTTGGGCACTTTTTGGGGTCGTTTCATAACCTTCTGTTAGGTTAATTACAGACATTGACCTCTTTCTTATTAGAGTGTGAACATCATCAAATATATATCAAAACCCTTTATCAAATCTCACAATAGATCTTAGATTCATAGCTCAAAACATGCTAAAACAATCACAAATTCATAATAAGTAAAACCCATGAGTAAATCAACTTTAAATTATGCAATTTTAGGTAAAAGAAACCCATGAGAGAAACTCACATACCTTAGATTTGGAGAATTTCTTAAAGAATATTAAAAATGGAGACTTGAAGCCTGAGTGAAATTCTTAAGATCTGGATGAGTTTTGGTACTTGAATTTAAGGTGAAATATTTTGTCTAAGAGTTTGAATGAGTATTGGGGAATGTCTTGTATGATATGAGGGTGTAATATGGCTAAGTATAGATATTTTCACGCATAGAAATACTTAGGACCAAGACTCAAAGTCCTGGGCCAGATTAAAAAAAATTGGATAGAAAATATACCAGTCCGCGTCGCGCTAAGGGTGCAGATTGCTCACTGAAAATTGCATTTTGCGATTTTCAAATTTTACTATGGTTGCTCTTAAATTGGGGTTAAATACATTTTCTACTCAATTTAACCCCCTGATCAAGAATATGATGTCTGATTTTGATATCACACACGAATTTTGAGATATATAGAAATTATAATTTCAGGCACTTTCAAGGCACATTTTCGAGTACTTTTAGGGTCGTTTCAAACTTCATCACAGGTTTTGCCAAATACTAGAAGACAATTGGACTCAATATGGGTAGTTGGGGATAGAATGACAAAAACAACCCACGTTTTCCCAGTGAAGACTTCTTATGGTGCCAAGGATTATGCTAAGGCTTATATCCAAGAATTGGTGAAGTTGAATAGAGTATCATTGTCCATAACATTGGATAGAGGTGTTCAATTTGTTTCTCATTTTTTGAAGTCATTCCAAAAAGGCATTGGCATAAAGGTGAAGTTAAGCACCGCCTTTCATTCTTAGATGGATGGATAAGCCGAAAGGAAAATACAAACATCAGAGGATATGTTGGGGGCTTGTTGAAACTATCCCAAAAAGTATCCAAAAACATGCCTCGAAAGTGCCTAAAATCGTGATTTCGATATATCTAAAAATTCGTGTGTGATATCAAAAATCTGACTTCATATTCTTGTTCAGGGGGTCAAATTGAGTGGGGAATGGATCTAACCCCGATATAAGAGAAATTGTAGAAAATTTTAAAATCGCAAAAATGTGATTTCCAGAGATGATCCGCGCCCCTGGCACGACGCACCAAGGGCGCGCTACAGTGTATTTTGTGCATTGTTTTTCTTATCAGGTCCAAGGCCTTTGGGTCATGGGCCTAATTGTTCATTTGCGTGAAAATGCCTATACTTATCCTTATTTCACCCTCATATCATTCAAGACATTCCATGTTACTCTCTCAAACACTTAGACAATATTTCATCTCCAAATTTCAAGTCCCAAAACTCATCCAGATCTCAAGGTTCTCATTCAAGCTTCAAGTTTCCATCTCCAATCTTCTTCAAGGGTTCTCCAAAGCCAAAGTATGTGAGTTTCCTTCATGGGTTCTTTTTACCCATGATATCCAAGCTATCTTTTTTCTAAAATTGCATGAGTTAAAGTTGATTACTTATAGGTCTTATCTATTACGAATTTCACTGCACATAATGTTGGGGCTTTATGAAATTATGGTTGTTTTAGCATGTTTTAAGCTATTAATCTAAGATCTATTGTTATATTATATGAAGAGCTTTGATCTTGTCTATTACGAATTTCACTGCACATAATGTTGGGGCTTTATGAAATTATGGTTGTTTTAGCATGTTTTGAGCTATTAATCTAAGATCTGTTGTTATATTTGATGAAGGGCTTTGATGTATATGGCTTAAAGGTGTTACCATGTATCTATTAATGGTTTTACAATGAATTTTCTAGCATGATTTCACTCTTGAATTGCATAGTTTTCCACTAGTACTACACACCTGCCAAGTGTTTGATAAAATGTCCAAGTTATGATTTCTTGAAGAATTGAAGGTCTAATGCATATCTTAAGAGTCAAATGACTATATGATCATGAAAGGAATATATGTATATGATATTACCTCTATGGTGTTGGGAATTGACCAAGCCTCACTCGGGGGGTTGTACGCCTAGGTTACCTTGTTGAGGGGTTTATACCTCGATCGCCTCGCTTGGGAGGTGGTAGACCCGTGCAATGATGTTGAAGGGTTTGTACCTTGATAATCACGTTGGAGTTTTTGTACTCCATCAACCATGTTGGGAGGTTTGTACCTCATCAACCATGTTAGGGGGTTTGTACCTCATCAACCTATTGAGGGGTTCGTACCTCATTCGCCTCTCGAAGGGGGTGGTAGGCCTTGGATATGCACTAATAACGGTCTCTCCTTAAACATGTATTATGTTCAATATAAGCATGGTTTTACTTCAAGCATCATCCGTACATGTCATATTGTTATATGCTTCCCATTGCCAATGTTATATATTTTGCTTATGGTGCTTATCGCTTGTTGCATTGCATCTTACATACTTAGTACATTCAAATATATTAACGCATACTCTGTGCCTACATGATGTCACCATGTAGGAACTGGAGCCCCACTTGATCATCCTCTTCCATATGACTAGTACAACTTCTCTCAAGCTCTTTGGTGAGTCCTCCATTTCGAGGACGATGTTTATGATCTCATACTATGTTCCAATACTATCTTCTTTTATATATATGTTGACTATGAGGGTGATTCTGATAGTTTGTCTTGGCCCCCGCTAAGTATCTAAGTTTTAGAGGTGTTGTTGGACATGTTTGTGTTATGCTATGAGCTTTGAATCTCTCTTGATCCTTGATGTTTATAATATGGAAGGTGTGCCTTAGCCCCATTGTACCTATTTACTATCTCCTGTTATATTTTATTGCTTTTGCGACCAAGGATGTGTAATGATATGTTAAGAGCCTTGCTTGGGCTCCCTTCAGGTTCCCCATGCATCGTGTCACATCTAGGGCCTAGGCTTGAGTCATGACAAACTTGGTATCAGAGCACTAGGTTATTGGGTGCTCAGTGTCCAACACACCGCGTCAATTAGAGTCTTGTTCATGGTTGTGTTGTGCACCACAACTATGAGCTAGAGGCTATGAGGCGTTTAGGAAATATTTCCCTTCTTCTTACTCTATGTCATACTATAGGAGTAGAGTATGGTTTTCCCTCTAACGATTGTCCTTTGCTATGCCAGGTTATGCCTAACACAAGAGGAAAAAGAGCCCGCACACCTAAGGAACAACCGGCTCATGGAGAGCTTTAGGATGATCTCACTCTTGTGGCTAATCAAGCCAACCAAGGGGCCCAAGCTCCGTATTCTCCTACATCTGCTTCTCGGGCGAGAGATTTCATGAGGATGAGTCCCCCGAAATTCTATAGGTAAAAGGTGAATGAGGACCCTAAAGAATTCACTGATGTGGTTTACATGATTTTGACTATCATGAGATTGAGGTCGTAGGAAAAGGAGAAGTTGGCAGCTTACCAACTCAATGGGGTAGCACAAATATGGTACAATCAATGGAAAGAGGAGAAGGGGGTCAATAATATGGTACTTTGGAAGGAGTTCATGGCAGCTTTTTTTAATTGGTTCTTCCCTCTTGAGCTTATGAAATCCAACTTGGTGGAACTTATGAATTTGATACAATGGTCTATGAGTAAGGGAGTATGCTCTAAATTTCAACCAACTTTCAAAATATGCTCTACACTTGGTGGCCGACCCAAGGTCTAGGAAGAATAAATTTGTGATGGGTGCTTTTGACTTGGTGAGTGAGGAGTGCAAGTTTGCTATGTTAATTAGTGACATGGATTTGTCCCGTTTGATGACCTATATCGAACAAATGTAGGAGGAGAAGTTGAGGAAGATAAGGGTCATAAGGCCAAGAAGGCCTGTTTTGACGGAAATATCCATAGTCGAAAGAGTGGTCATTTCCATCAAGGCCAAGGGTCTTCTCATGCATTTCATAAGAGGGTTGCCAATGATTTTCCAAGGGCCTAAGGTGTTGGGGGTGTGGTTCCCAATGGTGGGTGTCCGGAATGTGGTAAGGTTCATAATAGCCTATGCTTGAGGGATACTAAGCTTGTCATGGTTATGGGGAAGTTGCGCATAAGATGTTGGATTGCCCTCGAAAGTGCAACAATGATAAGGAAGTTCATCCACAAGGTGCTAATGTGGTTCCTTTGGGGAGAGGTACCTGACAAGATGGTGCCCCAACGAACAATTGATTTGTGCTTTACATAGGAGGCAAGGGGTTGATGAGGTGCCTGACGTTCTTATCGGTATGTTGAAAATCTTTTATTTTAATATGTATGCATTGATTGATCCGGTTGCCACTCTTTCTTTTGTAATCCCCTTTGTTACAAAAAAGTTCAATGTTGAGCCCAAATTGTTGTATGAGTCATATGAGGTGTCTACTCCTATTTGTGCATCTATTTTTGCTAAAAAGGTCTATAGAAATTATCCTATTTGCATCTTGCATAAAATATCGCCTTATGATCTTGTTGAGTTGGATATGATTTATTTTGATATCATTCTTGGGATGGATTGGTCGCATGCATACTATGCCTCTATTGATTGTAGAACCTGTAGGGTCAAATTCTAATTCCCAAATAAACTCGTCCTTTAGTAGGAGAGTCATGATGTGGTGGTCAGGGTAGGTTCATCTCTTACATTAAAGCCCGTAAGTTGATTTCTAAGGGGTATATTTACCTTCTTGTGAGAGTTAGGGATATGGAGTCCAAGGTCATTCTTGTAGAGTAAGTTCCGATGGTAAATGACTTTCTTGATGTTTTTCCAAATGACCTTCCCGGCATTCCTCCCTCAAGGGAGATAGATTTTCGTATAGACATTCTCCCGGATAGTTAACCCATTTATATTTCCCCTTACCATATGGCCCCGATGAAGTTAAAGGAGTTGAAGGAACAATTGAGGGATTTGTTGGATAAGGGTTTTGTTAGGCCTAGCCAATCATCTTGGGGTGCACCGGTATTGTTTATGAAGAAGAAGGATGGGTCTCTTAGAATGTGTATTGACTACTGGCAACTTAATAGGGTCACCATCAAGAATAGGTATCCTCTTGCAAGGATTGATGATTTATTTGACCAATTGCAAGGGGCTAGTCATTTCTCTAAGATTGATCTTTAGTCCAAGTATCATCAAGTGAAGGTTGGAGAGTGTGATATTCGTAAGACGGCCTTAAGGACTAGGTATGGGCATTTTGAGTTTGTTGTAATGTCATTTTGTTAGACCAATCCACCAGTTATCTTCATGAATCTTATGAATAGGGTCTTCAAACCTCACCTTGATTCATTTGTTGTGGTCTTCATTGATGATATTTTGATCTATTCACATACTGTGGAGGAGCATATGGGTTATTTGAGGGTAGTGTTGCAAAGATTGAGGGAAGAGAAATTGTATGCTAAATATGAGAAGTATGAATTTTTGATGAAAGAAGTTGCCTTCCTAGGTCATGTGATGTCGGGGTATGGTATTAAGGTGGATCCTAAAAACATGGATGTGATTAGCAATTGACCTAGACCATTGAACCCGTCGGATATGAGGAGCTTCTTGGGCTTAGCGGGTTACTACCAGAGATTTGTGAATGGGTTCTCTTATATTGCTTCTCCCATGAAAAAATTGATCCAAAAGAAAGTTAATTTTGTGCAGACCGATGAAAGTGAAAAAAGCCTCCAAACTGTAACGACCCTAAAAGTGCCCGAAAATGTGTCTTAGAAGTGCCCAGAATCATAGTTTCCATATATCTTAAAATTCATATGTGATATCAAAAATTCGACTTAATATTCTTGTTAAGGGGGTCAAATTTATAGGGAGAAATATATAACCCCGATTTTAGAGCATCCATATCAAAATTCAAAATTCCCAAAATGTGATTTCCATAGAGCTTTTCGTGCCCCTAGCGTGACGTACCAATGGCGCATAGCTATGTTATTTTTGGTCCAGTTTTGACTTTTAAATCTTGGGCCTAAGTGTTCCCAGACATGAAAATAGCTATACTTAGCAATTCTTTACTCTCATATCATTCTAAAATGTCCGATTATGGTTTCTTGAGAAATTGAAGGTCCAATGCATGTCTTATGAGTTAAGTGACTATATAATGATGAAGTGAGGATAAAATGATGATTAAATTATGATGAAATTGATGTATGTATATGATGACTATATGATAATGAAAGGAATATATGAATACGATGATTGTATAATGATGAGAGGAATTTATGGCTAAAATGACTATATTATAATGGGAGAAATGTGCAGATCTATTTGATACTATTTCTATAGTGTTGGGAATTACCAATCGTAGCTCGGGGGGTTGTAGGCCCGGGTAACCTATTGTGGGGTTGGTACCTCGATCGCCTAGCTCGGGGGGTTGTAGGCCCGGGTAACCTTGTTAGGGGTTGATACCCATCAACCTTGTTAGGGGGTTTGTACTCCATTAACCCGTTGGGGTGTGTGTACTCCAACAACCATGTTAGGGGTTTGTACCCATCAACCTGTTGGGGCATTTGTACTCCATCAACCTCATGAAGGGGTTTATACCTCATGTGCCTCTCAAAGGAGGTGGTAGGCCTTGGATTGCACTAAGAATGGTCACTCCATACGCATGAGTTATGTTCTATGAAAGTATGATTTACCTCAAGCATTATTCATACATGTCATATTACCATATGGTAATCATTGCCCACGCTTATGCATTTCAATTATGAACTTCTTTATTGTTGTATTGCATCTTACATACTTGGTACATTCAAACGTACTAACGCGTACTCTATGCCTACATTATATCACCATCTAGGAACTAGTGTACCACTTGAGCATCCTCCTCCATGTCGCTAGTACGACTTCACTCAAGCTTGTTGGTGAGTCCTCCACTCCGGGGACGTTACTTATGATCTCTTGATATGTATTTAGACTTTCTCTCTTGACTTATGTATTCACTATAAGGTGAGCCCAGTTGCTTTGTCTTGGCCCTTGCTCTTATCCTATAGTGGAGGTTTTGTTGTACATGTTACGTACATATGTTATGAGCTTTGACTCCTTTTGACTATTGATGTTGATGTTATGAAATTTTCCCTTAACACCGTCTATTCCAATTTACTATTATTTGTTGTATTTAACTGCTTTCACGACCAACGATGTGCAATGATATGCTATGGGCTTGCTTGGGGTCCCTTCGAGTTCCTCATGCGCTTTGTCACGACTGGGCCATAGGCTTGGGTCATGACAAACTTGGTATCAGAGCACTAGGTTGTTAGATCCTCAAAGTCCAACACACCATGATTATTAGAGTCCTATTCGTGTTGTGTTGTGCACCACAACTATGAGTAGGAGGCTACGAGATATTTTAGGAATTGTTTCCTTTCTATATATTCTATGTCGTGCTATAGAGTTAAAATAAGCTTTCCTCCCTGACGCTTATTGTTTGCGATGCTAGATCATACCTAACACGAGAGGGACGAGACCGTGCACCCAAGGAGCAACCGTCCAATGGAGAGCTTGGGGATGTTCTCACCTTGGTTGCTCAAGTGGTGGCTAATCAAGCCACTGAAGGGGGCCAAGCCCCTCATGCTCCTACACCATCTTCTCGGGTGAGAGACTTCATGAGAATCAATCCCCTAGAATTTTATGGGTCAACGGTACATGAGGACCCTCAAGAGTTTATTGATGAGGTCTAAAAGATATTGGCTATCATGGGTGTGAGGCCGGAAGAAAGGCGGAGTTGGCGGCCTACCAACTCAAAGGGGTAGTTCAAATATGGTACAACCAATGGAAAAAAGAGAAGGGAGTCAACCATGTGGTGCTTTGGGAAGAGTTCAAAGTGGCTTTCCTTAACTGGTTCTGCCCTCTTGAGCTTAAGGAAGCTAAATTGGTGGAATTTATGAATTTGAGACAAGGGTCAATGAGTGTGAGGGAATATGCCCTCAAGTTCAATCAACTTTCAAAGTTTACTCCTTACTTGTTGTCGACCCAAGGTCGAGAATGAACAACTTCGTGATGGGGGTGTCAGACTTAGTGAGTGAAGAATGCTAGTCCACTATGTTGATTGGGGATATGGACTTGTCCTGTTTGATGACCTATGCTGAACAAATGGAAGAGGAGAAATTGAGAAAGAGAAAGGGTCATAAGGCCAAGAGGGCCCGTTTTGAGGGTAAATTCCAAAAGGGTGGCCAATTCCATAAGAGCCAAGGGTCTTCTCATGTATTTCAAAAGAGGGTTGCCAATGATGTTCCGAGAGCCACAGGTGTTAGGGGTGTGGCTTATGTTGATGTGTGTTCAAAATGTGGTAAGGGTCATGGTGGCCCATGCTTGAGAAATACTGGTGCTTGTTATGGTTAGGGGGAAATGGGGCATAAGGCCATAGATTGCCCTCAAAATTGCACCAAGGAAAAGGAGGTTCGTCCACAAGGTGCTAATGTGGTTCCTTTGGGAAAAGGTGCTCGGCAAGATGGTTCCCTAAGGCACAACTGATTTTATGCTTTGTATGGAAGGCAAGGGGTTGATGAGATGCCCGACATTGTTACCGGTATGTTGAAAATCTTTGATTTTGATATGTATGCATTGATTAATCTGGTGCCACTCTTTCTTTTGTTAGCCCTTTGTTGCCAAAAAGTTCCATGTTGACCCCGAATTGTTGCATGAGTTATACGAGGTGTCTTGTCCTATTTGTGCAACTATTGTTGCTAGAAAAGTCTATAGAAGTTGTCCTTTTAGCATCTTGCATAAAATCTTGCCTTGTGATCTTGTTGAGTTGGATACGGTTGACTTTGATGTCATTCTTGGGATGGATTGGTTGCATGCATACTATGTTTCTATTGATTGTAGAACTCGTAGGGTCAAATTCAAATTCCCAAATGAAGTCATACTTGAGTGGGAGAGTCAAGATGTGGTGGTCAAGGGTAGATTCATCTCTTGCATTAAAGGTTGTAAGTTGATCTCTAAGGGTGTCTTTATCATCTTTTGAGGGTTAGGGATGTGGAGTCTAAAGTCCTTCCCATAGGGTCGGCTCGGTTATAAATGAGTTTCTTGATGTCTTCCCAAATGACTTTCCTGGTGTTCCTCCCAAAAAGAAATAGACTTTGGTATAGACCTTCTCACTGATACTCAATCTATTTCTATTCCCCCTTACCGTATGGCCCTCAAGAAGTTAAAGGAGTTGAAGGAACAATTGAGGGACTTGTTAGAGAAGGGGTTGATTGGGCATAGCCAATCACCTTGGGGTGCACTGATATTGTTTGTGAAAAAGAAGGATGGGTCCGTTAGAATGTGTATTAACTACCGACAACTCAATAGGATCACCATCAAGAATAGGTATCCTCTTCTAAGGATTGATTATTTGTTTGACCAACTACAAGGGGATAGCCATTTCTCTAAGATTGATCTTCGGTTCGGGTATCATCAAGTGAAGGTAAGAGAGTGTGATATTCACAAGATGGCCTTCCGGATTTGATATAGGCATTATGAGTTTGTGGTGATGTCTTTTGGGTTGACTAATGCACTAGCCATCTTCATGGACCTTATGAATAGGGTCTTCAAACCCTACCTTGATTCTTTTGTTGTGGTGTTCATTGATGATATTCTAATCTATTCTCGTGGTGAGGAAGAGCATATGGCTCATTTGAGGGTTGTGTTGTAAAGATTGAGAGAGGAGAAATTGTATGTTAAATATGAAAAGTGTGAATTTTGGTTTAAGGAGGTTGCTTTCCTAGGGCATGTGGTGTCGGGGGATGGCATAAAGGTGGATCCTAAAAAGACCAATGTGATTAGAAATCGGCCTAGACTATTGACCCCATTGGATATTAGGAGTTTCTTATTCTTAGTGGGCTACTATCGAAGGTTTGTGAATGGGTTCTCTTCTATTACTTCCCCTATGACAAAATTGACTCAAAAGAAGGTTAAGTTTGTGTGGACCGCAGATATGGGAGAAGCTTCCAAACCTTGAAAGATAATCTTATGTATGCCCCTATATTCTCACTACCAGATGGGCTTGAAGGATTTGTGGTGTATTATGATACTTCTAGAGTTAGTTTGGGTTGTGTGCTAACACAAAATGGTAAGGTGATAGTCTATGCTTCTAGGCAACTCAAAGTGCACGAAAAAAACTACCCTACCCATGATTTTGAATTTGCTGCCATAGTAGTCTCTTTGAAAATTTGGCAACATTATTTGTATGGGTTGTATGTTGATGTGTTCAATGATTATAAGAGCCTCCAATATGTCTCCACTCAAAAAAATCTCAACTTGAGGCAAAGAAGGTGGCTAGAACTTCTTAAAGACTATGATATGAGTGTGCAAGACCATCTCGGTAAGGCAAATATGGTGGTAGATTCCTTGAGTAGGGTGTCCATGGGTAGCCTAGCTCAAGTTGATGATGGTAAGAAGGAGATGTCTAGGGAAGTTCATTGATTCACTAGATTGGAAGTTAGCTTGGAAGAGGTTGGTAATGATAGTGGTGTTGTTGTTGATGGTTCTACGTCTTCCTTGGTTGATGAGGTGATAGCGAAACAAGATTTTGACTCCTCCTTGCTTGAATTGAAGGCCTTGGTGAAAGAGGGCAAAGTGGAGGTTTTCTCCCAAGGGAGAGATGGTTCCCTTAGTGGTTTGAGGGAGAAAATCCTTAAGAGGCCCATAACTCTTCTTATTCTATCCACCCCGGTTCCACCAAAATGTATAGAGATTTGAGGGATTCGTATTGGTGGGAGGCATGAAGAGGGACATTGCTAAATTTATTTTCAGTTATCATAGTTGTCAACAAGTCAAATCTAAACATCAAATATGGATTTTGTGGTTGGGTTGCCCAAGATTAGAAAAGGTTTTGATTCCATTTGGGTTGTGGTTGATATGATGACAATATCGGTTCATTTCCTATTGGTTAAGACCACATATGGGGCTGAGATTATGCAAGGTTGTACATTTATGACTTGGTAAGGTTGCATGGGGTTCCTTTATCCATCATATCGATCGTGGAGCTTAATTTACCTCACACTTTTAGAGGTCTTTCCAAAGGGGTCTTGGAACTAGATATAAGCTTTCTGTAGCCTTCCACCCTCAAATGGATAGCCAAGCCGAAAGGACCATCCAAACCCTTGAGGATATTCTTAGATCATGTGTGTTGGAGCTTAAAGGTAGTTGGGATGATCATATTCTGTCGATTGAGTTTGCCTACAACAATAACTATCATTCTAGCATTGGTATGGCTCCTTTTGTGGCTCTCTATGGGAAATGTCGTAGATTACCAGTTAGTTGGTTTGAGGTTGGTGAGGTAGCTTTGTTGGGACCAGATCTGGTTATAGAGGCTCTTGAGAAGATTAGTATAGTTAGGGAAAGATTGCAGACGGCCCAAAGTCATTAAAAATCCTATGCCGATGTGAGAAGAAGAGACCTTGAATTCGAAGTTGGTGATTGGGTCTACCCAAAGGTTTCACTCATGAAGGGTATGGTCTAGTTTGGTCAGAAGGGAAAGTTTACACCAAGATATGTTGGTCCTTATGAGATCATGAGGAGGGTTGGCAAGGTAGCTTATGAGTTGGAATTTCCTAGAAAAATGGATTTGGCTCATCATGTGTTTCATATGTCTATGTTTAGGAAATATATGGGTAATCCAAATGCAATTGTGCCTCTTGATGTTGTGGGTATCATTGAAGGTAATTTTACATATGAAGAGGTTCAGTTTCAGATTTTGTATAAGCAAGTAAAGAGGTTGAGAAACAAAGAGGTGGCTTCCATTAAGGTCCTCTAGAAGAATCAACAAGTTGAGAGTTCCACTTGGGAGGCCGAAGTGGACATGCAAAAGAGATATCCTTACCTTTTCCACTACACTCAAGCCTAAGGTATTGATCAAAGTCCTTTATATGATCTCAAGTCTAAAGTTCATCCCTCATGTCATTGCATATGTTCATGTTTAAATTGATAAGCTCATGATGATTTTCCACTTATGATGAGATTTTTGAAATGATGTTTAAGTGCATTGTTACATCTCTATGTGGGCTGAAATGGTCATGTTTGTGTCTCTCATATACATTTCTTTGACACTCGGGGACAAATGTTCCCAAGGGGGAGATATTGAAACGACCCAAAAAGTGCCCGAAAATGTGCCTTAGAGGTGCCCAAAATTGTAATTTCCATATATCTCAAAATCTATGTGTGATATCGAAAATCCGACTTCATATTCTTGTTTGGGGTTCAAATTTAGGGGGAAAAGGGTCTAACCCCTACTTTAGAGCAACCGTATCAAAATTCAAAATTCCCAAAATGCGACTTCCAGAGAGCTTTTCGTGCACCTGGCACCACGCGCCAAGCGCGCGCACCTATGTTATTCTTAGTCCAGTTTTAACTTCGATCTAAGACTTTTAAGTCTTGGGCCTAAGTGTTTCCAAATGTGAAAATACCTATACTTAGCCATTTTCACCCTCATATCATTCTAAACATTCCCCAATATTCATTCAAACACTTAGCTAAATATTTTACTCCCAAACTCAAGACTCAAAATTCTTTCCAGATCTTAAAGATAACACTTAAGCTTCAAGTCTCCATCTTCAATCTTCATCAAGTTCATCTCCAAACCTAAGGTATGTGGGTTTCTTTCATGGGTTCCTATCACCCATGATACCCAAGCTTCCTTTACTTAAATTTGCATGATTTAAAGATGATTTCCTCATGGGTCTTATTTATTATGAAAATCACTACACTCCATGTTGAACTTATGAAATTGTGACTATTTTACTATGTTTTGAGCTATGAATCTAAGATCTATTGTAAGATTTGATGAAGGGTTTAGATGTATATTACTTGAGGGTGTTACCAAGTACCTATTGAAGGTTTTACATGGAATGTTCTTGCATGATTTCACTCTTGAATTGCAAGGTTTTACACTAGCACTACACACCCTCTAAGTGTTTGATAAAATGTTCGGTTATGGTTTCTTGAGAAATTGAAGGTCCAATGCATGTCTTATGAGTTGACTGACTATATAACGATGAAGTGATGATGAAATAATGATGGAATGATGATGGAATGATGATGAAATTGATGTATGTATATGATGACTATATGATAATAATAGGAATGTATGAATATGATGATTGTATAATGATTAGAGGAATGTATGGCTAAAATGACTATAAGATAATGGGAGAAATGTGCATATCTATATGATACTATTTCTATAGTGTTGGAAATGACAAAGCCTAGCTCGAGGAGTTGTAGGCCCGAGTAGCCTATTGAAGGTTAGGTACCATGAATGCCTAGCTCAGGGGTGGTAGGACCGGGTAACCTTGTTAGGGTTGGTACCCATAAACCTTGTTGGGGGGTTTGTACTCCATCAACCCGTTGGGGGGTTTGTACTCCATTAACCATATTGGGGGTTTGTACCCATCAATCCATTGGGGTTTTGTACTCCATCAACCTTATGAAGGGGTTTGTACCTTATGCGCCTCTCAAATGAGGTGGTAGGCCTTGGATTGCACTAAGAGTGGTCACTCCCAACACATGTGTTATATTCTATGAAAGTAAGATTTACCTCAAGCATTATTCATACATGTCATATTGCCATATGGTAATCATTGCCTATGCTTATGCATTTAGATTATGAACTTATCTCTTGTTGCATTGCACCCTACACACTTAGTACATTCAACGTACTAACGCATACTCTATGTCTACATGATATCACCATGTAGGAACCAGTGTAACACTTGAGCATCCTCCTCCACATTGCTAGTACGACTTCGCTGAAGCTTTTTGGTGAGTCCTTGTCACGCCCCAAGTCCCATTAGGGTGGATTGGCACTTGTTGCCAATAAAGCCCAGGAGAACCAACCTATATCTATGTGCTTTCTAAACATTTTATAAGGGGCTTCAACCTTCAACATGCCTTTAAGAAAGTAAACAATAATAACAAGTCAAAAGGAAATGTATATGGTTAGGCCGTTGGGGCCACAATGTTTAGGGTATGAGTCATGACCACACATTAATTTACATAGTATACAAAGCCTCTAGATAAGGAAAAGTATCTGATAAGGGTCGGGACAGGCTCCTGCCTCGACTAACTGTATAATACAAACATATAAGCTCTAGACACAAATAAAGCCCAGAAGCAACCTGGAGCTTGGTATCAGCAACTAGATATCCTATACTCCTACTTGGGAGATCTAATAGCACCTGTACCTGCACCATGAAATGCAGGTCCCCTGTAAGGGACGTCAGTACAAGATAATGTAATGAATATGTAAGGAAGGAAATATTGTATATGAAGTAACAACTCAAATGAAACTATGCACTGGTGTAGGATAAGAGACCACCTTTGGTTATACTTTGGGATCGTGTACTTTATGTTCTTTATATTACTTTACCTTTACTGTATAATCTGTGCACAACTTGTAATACAAATGACCAGCTGATCAGTGGTAAATCTATATTGGGATTGTCCCTAGCTAGGTTCTTCCTTAACCTCTTGGGCTACCACCCGTTATAGGATCGTCCCTGGCTAGGTGCTTCTTCCACCCCTCAGGCTACCACCCATGAACAAACAATATACTTTATCTATCAATTACCTTTGAGATGATTCTTTTGGTGGTCATAATATTGGAGCTGTAGGATTATAGATGTAGCATGTGACATGTAGATAATCATACAAGACAAAAATACAACGAAAAGAGTACGTTACATAAATAATTAAATGCGTATGAGATGAAACAACTCGTAAACTTTATTTAGCAACAAGAACCCATGTAACTTGGTATCTACGTGTGTATGCTGATTGAAGGTGACAATGCATGGGAGTATATGAACATGTCAAAGAGTGGAGAAATGGTTAGTAGTTGTGTCGGAGTTGGTAAGTGCCTTTATGTGCCAAAGAAGAATCTACATTTCATGCCAAGTAATATAAAATCAAGTAGCGTGACATGCCTCTTCGTATGACCTCGTTCCTACCTTGGAGTAGTTGTGGTTTTCTCAAATATTTATCTATAGTATATTGGGCAATAAGACTAGTATTAGCAATGACGAAACACTTCTTGGCAGCTCAATATCATAAAAACTAACACCCGGGAAGCACGCTTTTAATTAGGCGACGCAAAGGAATTTTCTTCAACCTTTTTCACTTATAATCGAATTTTCTAACAACCATTCTTATGTACATGCCATATATATCTTATTTCATACCCTTAACAGTCTTACAACAGACCACAAGGCATAACACATAATAATTCAACGCAACCTACAAATGGACAGCATAACGTTACGTCCCTTTGCCCCATTTTGACGTCGACAATTGCAAACCCATTCCAAATTTAACCAAATGGTTCTCAATACATCTAAACATAATAACAGCCTTGAAACAGTCTCAGAACAGTAATAAATTAGTCAATAAGGACGTAAGGCAATAGCCTTCCATCCAACAGCCCACAAGTTCATACAAAGAACACCATTGTGATGCCATATAAGCACTCACTTTTACCAAGAAGAGAAAAGCCTCTTGAATAACAAGAAAAATTTACAACAATCCTTAGGACACATGCTGTCCAGAATTTTCAGCACATGTATAATTACCTTGTTTCTTTGGTTTTGATAAACAAACCATACTAGGTACATAAGTAGATTTACTTACCTTTAAACTCAAGGTTTAGAGATTCTTTAAGAATCCTTGTAAGTTTGTAAGGCCTGTTTTTCACACGTTCAAAGAGAGCAAAGAATAACCAAGAAAGCAGATTTTTTTGTCCAAGTTGAGATGACTTTAGTGTGTTGTCTTTATCCCCTTTTTGAAAGCTTTCTTGGCCGACTTACTTTTTGTTCTTAGGCTTAATATATTAAGTTGGTGATGCAGCTTCTTGCTCTTTTCGCTTGGGACTTAAGGGGCTTCAAATTAATGGGCCTTTGCTGCTCATTTTCCAGGTTTCTTCTAATTAGTCTAGGCATAAATTATCCAAGAAATTGTGATGTCTTTGGTCTCCTTTAATATCCTCATTGGGCTGAACATATAGTCCATTTATGATTCTAAAACTTGGGCTAAAGTTACACCCTTAACACGGACTTTATTCATAATCGAATTTGGATAAATTCAACATCAGGCCTCATCTCCATTTAACTAGCAAACTTAAGCTAAGCAAGTAGGTGACTCACCTGCTAGCTTCTTAAGTCCTACAAGCACCTCAATTCTCTCACTTTGTTTAGGGTGGTGATCTCCTCAATTCGACACAAAACATGTATGCACTCGACCCTTTTAAGCATTAAATGCACATATAGCCCATTAACACGAGATCCAAGCACTTTTAAAAATTAACGTTAATTTGACCAAACCATATCATACTTCATTTGCATTGTACTAGTATTGTAAAATGTGGGGTGTCACATCCTTCTCCTTAGGAAGATTCATCCTCTAATGTTAGCTCAATTGGATAGCTTAACCAAGTTTAAACTGTCACTTAAACAAACTTTTGATAACATAATAAGTATTCAATCACACGTACCTATTAGTGTCCCAACTTTGCATGTTGGACTTCTCTTTAGCTTCAAATAAGTAAGGGTATTTTGACTTGATCGCATCCTTGGCTTCCCATGTTACTTCTTTGGCTTGCTGGTTTCTCCAAAGTACTTTTACTGAATCTATCCATTTATTTCTTAGCTTCTTAACTTGAAGATCTAGAATAGCAATAGGTACCTCTTCATAAGTGAGATCTTCTGTAACCTGCACATCCTCCAAAGGAGTGATTGGGATGGGTCACCTATGCATTTTCGAAGCATTGAGATATGAAAAATTGGATGAACAATTGAAAGCTCTCGGGGTAGCTCTAGCTCATATGCAACCTGCGCGAACTTCTTAATGATTTTATATGGCCCTATGTAACTTGGGCTCAGTTTTCCTTTCTTACCAAACCTCATAACCCCTTTCATTGGAGACACCTTTAGAAATACCCAATCCCCTACTGAGAATTCCAGTCCTCTCCTCCTAGTATCGGCATATGATTTGTGATGACTTTGGGTTGTTTCTAGTCCTTGTTGTATTACCTTAACTTTTTCCATGGATTGTTGTACTAGATCTGGCCCAAGAAAGGGGTTTCACCCACTTCAAACCATCCAATTAGTGACCCACACTTCCTCCCATACAAAGCTTCATAAGGTGCCATCTTGATACTTGAGTGGTAGTTGTTATTATAGGAAAATTCAATAAGTGGAAAATGGTCCACCGAACTACCTTTAAAGTCTAACGCATAAGCTTGCAACATATCTTCAAGTGTCTGAATGGTGCGTTCTGCTTTACCGTCTGTTTGAGGGTGGAAAGCTGTACTCAAATTCACTTGTGTCCCTAAACTCCTTTGGAAGGACTTCCAAAACTTTGCAGTGAATTAAGCTCCTCGGTCAGATATAAGGGAGATTGGGACTCCATGTAGCTGACTATCTCTTTGAGGTATAACTTGGCATATTCTTCAGCTGTATAATTACTCCTGATTGGTAAAAAGTGTGCTGACTTTGTGAGTCTGTCAACTATTACCTATATGGAGTCAAATTTCTAAAATGAGCAAGTGAAACTGGTAACAAAATCCATATTGATCATATCCTATTTCCAGGTTGGAAGCTCTATACACTACATAGAACCTCCTGGCTTTTGGTGTTCTACCTTCACTTATTGGCAATTTGAACATTGAGCCAGAAATTCTGCAAGGTCCTTTTTCATGCCTCCCCACCAAAACATTCCTTTCAGGTCATGGTACATCTTAGTTGATCCTAGATGGATCAAATATTAGGAATGATGGGCTTCTTCCATTATCTTCTTTCTTAGTACATAAATATCAGGCACACATAATCTATTTCGGCATTAAAGTAATCCAATTTTTGTAAGGTCAAAGCCCTTTATCGTACCCTGACTCACCTTGTCCTTAGGTCATCGTAAAATAGAGTCCTCGAACTATGTTGCTTTCACCTCTGTTACTAACAAAGACACTGCTGCATTATGTATAATAACCCCTTTCTTTGGAGTTTCAAGAAGGTGAACTCCCAAAGTAGCTAGTTGCCATAGATCCTTAGCTACTCTTTGACTTACCACAGCTTGATCACTAATATTTGTGATTGGCTTACAACTTAGAGCCTGGAAATAGTCACGCTATGTTTTTAAACATAGGGGTCAAGCTGCGTACATCCGACCTCCCCTTACCCCGCAATGGGCGGGAGCCTTTGAGGCACCGGGGTAATGTTGTTGTTGTTTGTCTTACAACTTAGAGCATCGGCTACCACATTTGCCTTCCCCGGATGGTATAGTATGTCAACATCGTAATCTTTTGTTAACTCTAGCTATCTCCGTTGTCTAAAAGTTAGGTTTTTTTGCTTAAAGATGTATTACAGGCTCTTATGATCAGTATATATGTCAATGTGATCCACATACAAATAGTGGCGCCACATTTTCAGAGCAAATACAACCGCTGCTAGCTCAAGATCATGAATTGGGTAATTTTTCGCATGTGGTTGTAGTTATCTATATGCATAAGCAATTACCCTACCTCACTGTGTCAGTGCACACCCTAAGCCAACTCCTGAAGTATCACAATACACTGCATACCCCTCAGTTCCTTTTGGAAGTACTAGCACAGGTGCAGAAGTTAGCTTATTTTTCAGTTCCTGGAAGCTCCTTTCACATGCATCATTCCATTGGAACTTGGTTGCCTTATGTATTAACTTTGTTAGAGGTGCAGAAATAGAAGAAAAACCTTCAGTAAACCTCCTATAATAACTTGCAAACTCTAGGAATCTCCGAACGTCCGTGGGTGTCGTTGGTCTTGGCCAATCTTTCACAGCCTCTATCTTTTGTGAATCAACCCTTATTCCCTCATCGGAAACAATATGACCCAAGAATGCCACTGTTTGTAGCCAAAATTCATATTTAGAGAATTTGGCATACAACTATCTATCACGAAGAACCTGTAACACTTGTCATAAGTGATTTGCATGGTCCTCTTCTGATCTTGAATATACCAAAATATCATCTGTAAATAATATCACGAACACATCCAAGAATGGCCTAAATACCCTATTCATCAGATCTATAAAAATTGTTAGTACATTCGTTAGCCCAAATGACATAATAAGAAATTCAAAGTGACCACAGAGTGTTCTGAAAGCAGTCTTAGCTATATCTTCCTCCTTCACCCTCACTTGGTGATACCCCGATCTCAGATCAATTTTTTAAAAGCATTTGATACCCTGTAACTAATCAAATAAATCATCAATCCTGGGGAGGGGGTATTTATTCTTAATTGTCACCCTGTTCAATTGTTGATAGTCGATACACATTCTCAAGGTTCCATCTTTTTTGCATATAAACAACACTGGTGCACCCCAAGGGGATACACTAAGTCTTATAAAACCCTTCCCCAATAAGTCTTTTAATTGCTCTTTTAATTCACGCAATTCTGCTGGGGCCATTCTATATGGAGGGATGGAAATAGGTTAAGTGCCCGGAAGTAAGTCAATACCAAAATCTATTTCTCATTCAGGAGGTAAGCCTGGAAGTTCTTCAGGGAACACATCAACAAATTCATTCACTACTGGAACTGATTGAAGAGTTG
>JAABOM020078195.1:0-33115 GCA_011800125.2 Solanum clarkiae | reverse complement strand
ACAACTATGAGTAAGAGGCTATGAGATGTTTTAGGAAATGTTTCCCTTCTTCTTACTTATGTCGTGCTATAGGAGTTAAGGTAAGGTTTTTCCCTTAATGATTTTTCTTTGTTATACTAGATCATTCCTAACACAAGAGGAAGGAGAGCCTGCATACCAGAGGAACAACCGGCTCATGGTGAGCTCCGAGATGTTCTCACTTTGCTAGCCCAAGTCGTGGCTAATCAAGTCAATCAAGGGGCCCAAGCCCCTCATGCTCCTACTCCGGCATCTCGGGTGAGAGACTTTATGAGGATGAACCCACCGGAATTCAATGGGTCTAAAGTGGATGAGGACCCTCAAGAGTTTATTGATGAGGTTTACAAAGTATTAGCTATCATGGGTGTGAGGTCGGAGGAGAAGGCAGAGTTGGCGGCTTACCAACTCAAGGGGGTGGCTCAAATATGGAATACACAATGGAAGGATGAGAAGGGGAACAACAATGTGGTTCTGTGGGAGGAGTTTAAGGCAGCTTTCCTCAATAGGTTGAGCTTAGGGAGGACAAAATGATGAAGTTCATGAATTTGAAGCAAGGGTCTTTGAGTGTGAGGTAGTATGCTGTCAAGTTCAACCAACTCTCAAAATACGATCCACACTTGGTTGTCGACCCGAGGTCTATGATGAACAAGTTCGTGATGGGTGTATCCGATTCGGTGAATGAGGAGTGCCAGATCGCTATGTTGATTAGTGACATGGATTTATCCCACTTGATGACTTATGATGAACAATTGGAGGGGGAGAAATTGAGGTAGAGAGGGGGTCATGAGGCCAAGAGGGCCCGTTTTGATGGTAACTTCCAAACTCCCAAGGGTGGTCGGTTTCACTAAAGCAAAGGGTCTTCTCATGTTCCTAGCGGGAGATTTGCCAATGACTGCCCAAGGCCCCAAGAGAGTGGTGGTGTGATGCCTAGATTCGTGTGTCCAAAGTGTGGTAGGTTCTATGGTGGCCCATGTTTGAGGGATACCAATGCTTGTTTTAGTTGTGGGGAAGTAGGCCAAAAGATGATTGATTGTCCACGAAATCGCAACAAGGGTAAGGATGTCCATCCTCAAGGCCGGGGTGCTAATGAGGTTCCTTTGGGGAAAGGAGGACAACAAGGTGGTGCCCCGAGGCACAATCGATTTTATGCTCTCCATGGGAGGCAAGGGGTTGATGAGGTGACCGGTGTCGTCACCTGTATGTTAAAAGTCTTTGATTTTGATGTGTATGCATTGATAGACTCAGATGCCACACTTTCTTTTTTTACTCCTCTTATTGCCAAAAAGTTTCATATTTGAGCCCGAATTGTTGTGTGAGTCTTATGAGGTATCTAGTCCCATTGATGCATCTATTGTTGCTAGAAAGATCTATAGAAATTGTCTCGTTTGCATCTTGCATAAAATATTGCCTTGTGATCTTGTTGAGTTGGATATGGTTGATTTTGATGTCATTCTTAGGATGGATTGGTTGCATGCATATTATGCCTCTATTGATTGTAGAACCCATAGGGTCAAATTCCAACTCCCAAATGAACCCGTCCTTGAGTGGGAGAGTCATGATGTTGTGGTCAAGGGTAGGTTTATCTCTTGTATTAAAGCCTAAAAGTTGATCTCTAAGGGTTGTCTCTATCATCTTGTGAGAGTTAGGGATGTTAAGTCCAAAGCACTTCCTACAAAGTCGGTTCCAGTGGTTAGTGAATTTCTTGATATCTTCTCGAATAACCTTCCCAGTGTTCCTCCCGAAGGGAAAATATATTTTGGTATAGACCTCCTTTTCGATACTCAACTCATTTCTATTCCCCCTTATCATATGGCCCCGACGGAGTTAAAGGAGTTGAAGGACTAATTGAGGGATTTGTTGGAGAAGGGTTTTATTAGGCCTAGCCAATCACCTTGGGGGTGCACCAGTGTTGTTTGTGAAGAAGAAGGATGGGTCTCTTAGAATGTGCATTGACTACCGACAACTTAATAGGGTCACCATCAAGAATAAGTACCCTCTCCCAAGAATTGATGATTTGTTTGACCAACTGCAAGGGGCTAGCCACTTCTCTAAGATTAATCTTTGTCTGGGTATTATCAAGTGAAGGTGAGGGAGTGTGACATTCCCAAGATGGCCTTTCGGCCTAGGTATGGGCATTATGAATTTGTGGTTATATGTTTTGGGTTAACCAATGCACTGGTTATCTTCATGGATCTTATGAATAGGGTCTTTAAACCCTACCTTGATTTGTTTGTGGTGGTTTTCATTGATGATATTTTAATCTATTCTCATAGTGAGGAGGAGCATATGGCTCATTTAAGGGTAGTGCTACAAAGATTGAAGGAAGAGAAGTTGTATGCTAAATATGAGAAGTGTGAGTTTTGGTTGAAAAATGTTGCCTTTCTAGGTCATGTGGTGTCGAGGGATGGTATTAAGGTGGATCGTAAGAAGACGGATGTGATTAGAAATTGGCCTAGACCATTGAATCCATCAGACATTAGAAGCTTCTTGGGCTTAGCAGGTTACTATTGGAGGTTTGTGAATGAGTTCTTTTCTATTGCTTCTCCCATGACTAAGTTGACTTAAAAGAAGGCTAAATCTGTATGGACCGATGAGCGTGAAAAAAGTTTCCAAACTTTGAAAGATAAACTTGTATCCTCTCCTATTTTGTCTCTCCAGAAGGGTTGGAAGGGTTTGTTGTGTATTGTGATGCCTCCCGGATTGGTATGGGTTGTGTTTTGATGCAAAATGGTTCTTGGGCTTAACAGGTTACTATTGGAGGTTTGTGAATGAGTTCTCTTCTATTGCTTCTCCCATGACTAAGTTGACTCAAAAGAAGGCTAAATCTGTATAGACCGATGAGCGTGAAAAAAGTTTCCAAACTTTGAAAGATAAGCTTGTATCCGCTCCTATTTTGTCTCTCCAGAAGGGTTGGAAGGGTTTGTTATGTATTGTGATGCCTCCCGGATTGGTTTGGGTTGTGTTTTGACGCAAAATGGTAAGGTGATAGCCTATGCTTGTAGGCAACTCAAAGTGCATGAAAAGAATTATCCTACTCATGATCTTGAATTAGTCTCCGTGGTTTTTGCTTTGAAAATTTGGTGTCATTATTTGTATGGAGTGCATGTAGATGATTTTACCGATCACAAGAGTCTCCAATATGTGTTCACTCAAAAAGATCTCAACATGAGGCAAAGAAGGTGGTTAGATCTTCTTAAGGAATATGATATGAGTGTACATTTTCATCTCGGTAAGGCTAATGTTCTGGTCGATGTTTTGAGTAGGGTGCCTATGGGTAGCCTAATTCATGTGGATGGTAGTGGCTAGAGAGGTCCATCGGCTGGCTAGATTGGGGATTAGGTTGGAAGAGGTTGATAATGGTGGTGTTGTGGTTGTCGATGGTTCAAAATCTTCCTTGGTGGATGAGGTAAAAGCAAAGCAAGATCTTGATCCCTCCTTATTAAAATTGAAGGCCTTGGTGAGAGAGGGCAAAGTAGAGGTTTTCTCCCAAGTGAGAGATGGTGCCCTTAGGTACCAAGATAGGTTGTGTGTTCCGTGTGTTGATGATTTGACAAAGAAGATTCTTGGTGAGGCTCATAATTCGTCCTATTCTATCCACCTCAGTTCTACCAAGATGTATAGAGATTTGAGCGTTGTGTTTGGTGGAGAGATATGAAGAAAGACATTGCTAAATTTGTATCTGATTGTCATAGTTGCCAACAAGTCAAAGACGAGCACCAAAGTTCAGGTGACCTAACCCAAGATATAGAGATTCCTACTTGGAAGTGGGAGGAAATTAACATGGATTTTGTGGTTGGATTGCCTAAACTAGAAAAGGTCTTGATTCTATTTGGGTTGTAGTTGATAGGATGACAAAGTCGACTCATTTCTTATTGGTTAAGACTACTTATGGTGCCGAAGAGTATGTTAAGTTGTACATTCATGAGTTGGTGAGATTGAATGGCGTGGCCTTGTCTATATATTGGATCATGGTGCTCAATTCACTTCACACTTTTGGAGGTCCTTCCAAAGAGATCTTGGAACCAATATAAAGCTTAGTATGACCTTTCACCCTCAAACGAATTGCCAAGATGAATGAACTATCCAAACTCTTGAGGATATGCTTAGGTCTTGTGTTTTGGAGTTTAAGGGTAGTTGGGATGATCATCTTTCATTGATTGAATTTGCTTATAATAATAGCAATCATTCTAGCATTGGTATGACTCCTTTTGAGGCCCATTATGGTATACGTTGTGGATCACCGATTGGATAATTTGAAGTGGAAAAAATGACTTTGTTGGATCCGGATCTGGTTATGGAGGCTATGGAGAAGGTAAGGTTGATCAGAGAAAGGTTGAAAACATCCCAAAGTCATCAAAAGTCCTATGCCGCTGTGGGGAGAAGAGACCTTGAATTTAAAGTCAGTGATTGGGTCTATTTGAAGGTTTCACACATGAAGGATGTGATTCGTTTTGGTAAAAAGCGTAAATTGAGAGGTCAAGACGGACATGCAAAAGCGATATCCTTATATCTTCCATTCTACTCAAGCCTAAGGTATTAATTCTAAGTCTTCTATGTGATTTCATGTCTTAGGTATCAGCATTATATGCCATATGCATGCATTCATGTTTATGTTGACAAGTTCATGGTGATTTTGACACAAACGTTAAGATTTTTTAAAATAGTGTTTAAGTGCATTATTACATTCTTGTCGGGGATAATTTCTTCATGATTGCTCTACTTATATACATTTCTTTGATATTTGAAAATGAATATTCCCAAGGGGGAGATATTGAAACGACCCCAAAAGGTGCCCGAAAATATGCCTCGAAAGTGTCCGGAATCGTAATTTCCATATATCTCAAAATTCGTGCGTAATATCAAAAATCTAATTTCATATTCTTGATCGGGAGAAAAATTGAGTGAGAAATGGGTCTAAACTCGATTTTAGACCAACCGTATCAAAATTTGAAAATCGCAAAATGCGATTTCCAGAGAGCGGTGCGCGCCCCTGGCTTGACGTGGCCAGGGCGCGCCACTGTGTTATTTTTTTCCAGTTTTTCATTTCGATCCAACACTTTTGGGTCTTGGGCCTAAGCCTTCCCATGAGTGAAAATGCCTATACTTAGCCATATTTCAACAACATATCATACAAGGCATTCCCCAAAACTCTCTTAAACACTTAGACAAATATTTCACTCAAAATTCAAGTGCCAAAACTCACTTCGGATCTTAAAGATTTCACTCAAGCTTCAAGTCTTCATTTCCAATCTTCATCAAGGAATTCTCCAAAGCTAAGGTATGTGGGTTTCAACCATTGGGTTCTTTCACCCATGGTGCCCAAGCTTCCTTTCTACATAAATTTCATGTTTCTAAGTTGATTTACTTATGGGTCTTACTTATTGTGAATTTGACTATAAACTATGTTGGGGTTTCATAAAATTGTGACTATTTGAGAATGTCTTGAGTTATAAATCTTGGATCTATCTTGAGATTTGATAAAGAGTTTTCATGTATATTGCATGATGGTATTACCTAGTATTGGTGGGTTTATTTACTTCAAGATTACTTGCATGATTTCACTCTCGAATTCCATGATTTTATACTAGCATTGCACACCCACCAAGTGTTTGATAAAACGTCCAATTAATGTATCTTGAGTTGTTGAAGGCCTAATGCTTGGCATATGAGTTAAGTGACTTTATGATGATGAAAGGATGGTATTTATGTGATGATTTCATGTTATGTGTCTATAGTGTTGTAAGCTGACCATAACCAATTGAGGGGTTGATACCTCAATAACTTCCGGCGGAGGGTGGTCATGTCCGTCAACCAATTGAGGCGTTGATACCTCAATTGCCTTGAATGGGGGTGGTAAGCCATCAACCAATTGAGGACGGATACCTCAATCACTTCCGATAGAGAGTGGTCATATCCATCAACCAATTGAGGGGTTGATTCCTCAATCACTTCTAAGGGGTGGTCTACCTTAGATTCCAAGTACTAAGTTGCCTGGTATATGATGATGGTCTATTCCTATACATGTAATATTTTCTATATTTAAGCATGTTTACTTCAAGTATTATTCATGCATGTCAAATTGTTATATGTCCATCTATTGCCTAACTATGCATTTCAATTATGTTGCCTACCTATTGTTGCAAAGCATCCTACATACTTAGTACAATTAAACGTACTAACGCATACTCTATGCCTACATAATGTTACCATGTAGAAACTAGAGCCCCACTTGATAATCCTCCTCCTCCACATGGTTAGTGCGATATCTCTCAAAGCAAGTTGGTGAGTCCTCAACTTTGAGGACATACTTCTCTTGATTTATGCTATGTATAAACTCTCTTTTCTTTATTGTATGCTTTGACTATGAGGGTGAGCCCAATTTCTTGTCTCAGCCCCGCTAAGTTCTATGTTTAGAGGTGTTGTTGGACAAGTTGTGTAATGATGCTATGAGCTTTGAATCTCACGACTCTTTGATGTTTTATGATATGAAAGATTTCCCTTAGCCTCGTGTTCCTTCTATACTATCTCTTAATGTTTTTTTATTGATTTCGCGACCAATGATGTGTAATGATATGTTAAGAGGCTTGATTGGGGTTCCTTCGGGTTCCCCCATTCGCCGTGTCACGTCTAGGTCATAGGCTTAGGTCATGACGCTTAGTACATTCAGACGTACTAACGCATACTCTATGCCTATATGATATTACCATGTAGGAACGGGAGCACCACTTGATCATCATCCACGTGGCTAGTACAATCCATTGAAGAAAGCCTTGGTGAGTCCTCAAGTCTGGGGACACTATCTTTACTACTCTTGCTATGTTGAGATTTATTCATTTTGTACACTTGTTATTATGAGGGTGAGCCCGGAGAGTATCTTGGCCCCCGCTCCAATCTATGTTAGAGGTGTTGTTGGATATTAAGATGTAACTGTGCTATGAGCTTGACTCTTGAAATTTTTATAATTATCAAAGACTTCCCTTAGTTCCACTCCCCTTTTTGTTTTATCTCTTGTTGTTGTTTACTTTGCTTCCGCGACCGAGGATGTTTAATTGATATGCTAAGAGGCTTATTTGGGTCCCTTGGAGTTCCCATTCACCATGTCACATCTAGGCCTTAGACTTGGATCATAACAAGCTTGGTATCAAAGCACTAGGTTGTTAATGGTCCTAGAAATCTAATACACCGCGTCGATTAGAGTCTTATTCACGGTTGTGAAGGGCGTCATAACTATGAATGGGAGGCTATGAGGTGTTTTAGGAAATGTTTCGGTTCTTCATGGTCTATATCATGTTTTAGATGTAAGTGTAAGGCTTTTTCCCCTAACGAATCCTCTTTGCCATTCTAGATCATACCGATTCAAAGAGAAAGACTAAGAGAGCTTGTACACCCGAGGAGCAACCGACCCCTCCCGCTCCTCGAGCTCCTCAAGTTGGAGGGGTAGGCCAAGATGAGTTCCGAGATGCTATTGCAATGTCGGCTCATGCCATGACTAATCAAATCAACCAAGGGCCCCAAGCCCCTCATGCTCCCACTTGGCTTCTAGGGTGAGAGATTTCACTAAAATGAACCCGCCGGAGTTTCATGGATCCAAGATGGATGAGGATCCCCAAGAGTTTATCGATGAGGTATACAAAGTGCTATCTATTATGGGGGTCAATTCAGAGGAGAAAGCAGAGTTAGCAGCCTACCAAATCAAAGGGGTGGCTCAAATTTGGTTTACGCAATGGAAGTTGGAGAACGGAATGATGTAGCTATCCCTTGGGAAGAGTTCAAAGTCGCATTTCTCAACCGGTTCTTTCCTATCAATCTAAGGGAGGCTAAGATGAGGGAGTTTATGAACCTTAAGCAAGGTTCCATGAGTGTGAGGGGGTATGCCCTCAAGTTCAACCAACTCTCCAAGTATGCTCCACAATTGGTGGTCGAACCTAGATCAACAAATTTGTGTCAGGTATGTCCGACTTGGTTAATAAGGAGTGTCGTACCACCATGTTAGTAAGTGATATGGATTTATCCCACCTCATGACATACGCGAAGCAATTAGAGGGGGAGAAACTTAGAAAAAAAAGAAGTGGTGAGTCCAAGAGGGCTTGTTTTAAAGGTTGTTTCCAAGGTTCCAAGGGTGGCTGATTTCCTCAAGGCCACAAGTTCCAAAGCCAAGGGTGGTCTTCCAATGCTCCTAATAAGAGATTTGCTAATGATAATCCAAGATTCCAAAGTGGCAACGAAGGATGATAAAACCTAGATGTCTAAGGTGTGAAAAGAATCATAGTGGTCCATGTTTGAGGAATTCTAATGCTTGCTTTGGTTATGGTGAGATGGGTTACAAAGTTATTGATTATCCTCATACTCAAAACAAAGTTATTGATTGGTGTCACTACTTGTATGGGGTTCATATTGATGTGTTTACCGACCACAAGAGTCTCCAATATGTGTTCACTCAAAAAGATCTTAACTTGAGACAAAGAAGGTTGTTAGAGGTCCTTAAAAATTATGATATAAGTGTGCATTATCACCCGACAAGGCTAATATTGTAGCTGATGCTCTAAGTAGAATGTCTATGGATAGTCTAGCTTATGTTGATAACGGTCGCAAAGAGATGGCTACAGAGGTTCACCGGTTGGCTAGATTGGGGATTAGGTTGTATGAAGTTGATAATGGGGGTGTAGTGGTTGTTGATGGTTCTAAATCTTCTTTGATTGAGGAGGTAAAGGCAAAACAAGATCTTGACCCCGCCTTGCTAGAGTTGAAGGCCTTGGCGAGAGATGGTAAAGTGGAGGTTTTCTCCCAAGGGGGAGATGGTGCCCTTAGGTACCAAGGTAGATTGTGTGTACCAAATGTAGATGATTTGACAGAATTGATCTTGAAGGAAGCCCATAATTCACCCTATTCCATTCACTCCGGTTCTACAAAGATGTATAGAGACTTGAGGGAAGTGTATTGGTGGGGTAGTATGAAGAGAGACATTGCCAAGTTCATATCCGAATTTCACAATTGCCAACAAGTGAAAGCCAAACACAAAGGTCGGGTGGCCTAGCCCAAGACATAGAGTTCCTACTTGGAAGTGGGAAGAGATCAACATGGATTTTGTGGTTGAGTTGCCTAAGAGTGGGAAACATTTTGACTCTATTTGGGTTGTTGTGGATAGAATGATAAAATCGGCTCACTTTTTACCTGTTAAAATTACTTAGGGTGCTGAAGATTATGTCAAATTGTACATTCATGAGTTGGTTAGATTGCATGGGGTGCCCTTGTATATCATTTTGGACCGTGGTGCTCAATTCACTTCTCACTTTTGGAGGTCCTTCCAAAGAGGTCTTGGTACCAAGGTTATGCTTAGCATGACTTTCCAGCCTCAAATAGATGGTCAAGCCGAGAGAACTATCTAAACACTTGAAGATATGCTTGGAGCTTACGTTTTGGAGTTTAAGGATAGTTGGGATGAATATCTTCCACTCATTGAATTTGCTTACAACAATAGCTACCACTCAAGCATTGGTATGACTCCCTTTGAAGCTCCTTATGGTAGGCATTGTAGATCCCGGTTGGATGGTTTGAAGTGAGAGAAATGGCTTTGCTATGTCCGGATTTGGTTATGGAAGCCTTGGAGAAGGTGAGGTTAATAAAGGAGAGATTGAAAATAGCCCAAAGTAGACAAAAGTCCTACTCCGATGTGAGGAGAAGAGATCTTGAGTTTAAGGTTGGTGATTGGGTTCACTTGAAAGTCTCACCTATGAAGGGTGCAGTCCAATTTAACAAGAAGGGGAAATTAAGCCCAAGGCTTATGGGTCCTTATAAAGTTTTGACGAGAGTGGGTAAGGTTGCATATGAGTTAGAGTTGCATATGGAAATGGACATGGTTCATCCGATCAGCCATGTGTGTATGTTGAGAAAGTGTGTGGGTGACCCAAGTGTCATAGTGCCCTTGGATCTTATGGGTGTTTTAAAGGATAATTTGATTTATGAGGAGGTCCCAGTGACAATTTTGGATAGGCGAGTGAAGAGGTTGAGGAACAAAGATGTAGCTTCCGTCAAGGTCCTTTGGAGGAACCAACAAGTTGGAAGTGCCACATGAGAAGCCAGGCGGACATGAGAAAGCGATATCCATATCTCTTCCTTTCTACTCAAGTCGAAGGTACTAAGTTGAGTCCCCTATGTGATCTCAAGTCTTAAGTTTCAGCCCTTATATCATTTTGCATGCATTCATGTTTATGGTGAAAAGTTTATGGAGATTTAACATTCATGTTGAGATTTTCGAGAATGATGTTTAAATGCATCTGTTGCATTCATGTCGGGCTAAAATCTTCATGATTACTTCTCTTATGCATGTTTCTTTTACATTCGAAGATGAATGTTCCCTAGGGGGAGATATTGAAACGCCCCCAAAATATGCTTCGAAAATGCCCATAATCGTAATTTTCATATATCTCAAAATCCATGCGTGATATCAAAAATCTAACTTCATATTCTCGATCAAGGGAAAATTGAGTAGGAAATAGGTATAACACGGATTTTAGAGGACCCGTAGCAAGAAAATAAATTCGGTAATTTTTCTTATCCAGTGTGTATGTGCAACTAGGCTGCGATGCAGACTGGGTGCAGATTAGTGTTAAATCTGCCTTCGGGCGCAGATCAGACGCAAACCAGTGTCAATTTTTCCTTAATTTCCTGTGTCGGCCAAGGGCATTTGGGTCATAGCCCTATGACCGCTTATGCGTGAAAACACCTATACTTAGCCAATTTTTCAACTCTATATCACTCAAAACCCTCACAAAAACCTCTCTAAGACTTAACCAAATATCTCATTCAAATTTCAAGGATTTCAAGCTTAACTTTGGAACTCAAGGATTCTCTTCAAGCTCCTAGTTCTCTTCAAGCTCATCTCAAGAAAACCCAAGTTTGAGGTATGTGGGTTTCATCCATTGGGTTCTTTCACCCATGAAGCCAAATCTTCCATTTTATGAAAGTTGCATATTTTCCAATTGTATTATCTATGGGTATATATTATTATGGATTATTAGTATAAAGTATATTGGGGTTTTATGAAATGTTGATCTATTGTGCATGACTATCTATTTCAAGCTTATACTATGGTTTGATTAAGTGTATTGAGAATATGCATGTTTGAGCTATGAAACTATGATTATGTCTATTGAGACTATGCATGTTTTGAGCTATGAAACTATGATCTATTATAAGATTTGACGATTGAATTCAAGGTTCCCTATATGAGGGTTTTACAATATGTTGGTGGGTTGATTTGCATTGGATTTTCTCATATTATTTTACTCTTGAATTGCATGATTTTGAACTAGTATCATCAACCCACCAAGTGTTTAATAAAAGTGAAGTCAAGAATTCTCAAGTTATTGATGATCTGTTTCATGATTTACAAGTCAAATAACTATATATGATGATTGTCATGACTCAAGCCTAGGGCCTAGACTTGACACAACGAATGGGGAACCCGAAGGAACTCCAAACAAGCCTCTTAACTTGTCATTATAAATCATTGGACGCGGAAGCATATAAAAGACATAAACAGTAAGAATAGAGGGCAATGGGACTAAGGGAAAAGCTTGCATAATATCAAAATCAAAAGACAACAAGTCAAAGCTTATATCATAGGTGCATAAAATATCTAACAAACACCTCTAATACATAGATAAGAGCAGGGGTCAAGACAAAGTAACCGGATTCACCCTCATAGTCAAAGTAGGAAATAAAGAAGAATGTGTCAATATATAATAAGAGAAACGTAGATTAAGGTCCCCGAAGTGGAGGACTCACCAACTAGCTTGAGTAGCACCGAACTAGCCACGTGGAGGAGGAGGATGATCAACTTGGGCTCCGGTTCCTTCATGATGATATCATATAGGCAAGAGTATGCATTACTATGTTTGAATGTACTAAGTATGTAGCATGTAATGCAATAAGAGATAGACATCATAATCAAAATGTATAACAAAATGCAATAGACATAATATAACAATATGGAATGTATGATCAATTCATAAGTAAAACATGCTTAAGTAACTCACACTCATATAGGATATCATATGTGTAGAAGAGACCAAGCTAGCTTTCCAAGGTACAAACCCCTCGGTAGGTTGGTGATGATGTCACCCCATCACTTAGGTGGTGTAGTACAAACCCCTCACTAGGTTGATGAGTACAAACCTCCATGTAGGTTAATGATAATTCCACCCCATCACCCTGGTGGTGAAGTACAAACCCCTCACTAGGTTAATGAGTACGAATCCCCATCTAGGTTATCCGGACTCTTAGTCCCCCCGAATTGGGCATGGTCTAATGCAACACTTCATATATGATTTATCATATACATAAGCTCATTTCATCATCATAATATCATTCATATCATATCTCATGCTTTGGACCTTTAATTCCTCAAGAAACCAGAAACCATAACCGGATATTTTGTCAAACACTTGGTGGGTATGTGACGGGCGTACAAGACCATGCAATTTAGCGATGAAATCATGCAAGAAAATCTATTGTAAGACCATCAATCAACACCTTGCAACACCCTCAAGCAATATACATCAAAACCCCTCATAAAATCTTACAATAGATCCATGATTTATAGATCAAGACATAGCAAAACAATCACAACTTTACATAGCTTTAACATAGTTCATAGACATGCTCATACTAGTAAACCCATTTATAAAATCAACTATAAATCATGAAAATTGAGTAAAAAAGAGATTAGGGCACCATGGGTGAAAGGACCCAATGGTTAAAACCCACATAACTTATCTTGGAGATGAATTTGGTAAAGATTGGAGATGGAGACTTGAAACTTGATGAAGAACCTTGAAGAAAATCCTTAGTTCCAGATGAGGGTTTGAGACTTGAATTTGGGGGTGAAAAAATATTGATAAGTGTTTCAGTGAGTATTGCGAAATGCTTAGGATAATATGAGGGTGAAATATGACTAAGTATAGGTAAAAACACGCTACAGAACACTTAGGCCCAAGACTTTCAAGTCTTGGACTGTGACAAAAAAACAACAGTCACGAAAATGAGATAGTGCACGTCGCGGAAGGGGCGCGCTTTGCTCTCTGGAAATTGCATTCTTGAGATTTCGTAATTGCTAATCTTTCGTTCTTAAATTTGGGTTAGAGCCTTTTTCTCCTAATTTTGACCCCCTGAACAAGAGTATGAAGTCAGATTTTCGATATCATGCATGAATTTTGAGATGTATGAAATTTAAAATTCAGGCATTCTGAAGCAATTTTTCAAGCACTTTTTGGGGTTTTTTCAATATCTCCCCTTCGGGAACATTCGTCCCCGAATGTAAAAGAGATGTATAAGACAAGAGTGATCATAAACAAATCAGCCCCAACAAGAATGTAACATTACATTTAAAACACCATTTTCAAAATCTCAACATAAGTGTAAAATCATCATAAGTTTGCCAACTTAAATATGAATGCATATGAATGACATAGGGGCTAAAATATAAGACTGGAAATCATATAGGGGACGTAAAATTAGTAGCTTAGGCTTCAGTGGAGTCGAAAAGATAAGGATACCGCTTTTGCATGTCCGCTTTGGCCTCCCATGTAGCACTTTCAACTTGTTGGTTCCTCCAAAGGACCTTAACGGATGCTACCTCCTTGTTCCTCAATCTCTTCACTTGCCTATCCAAAATCTGGACCGGATCCTCCTCATAAGTCAAGTTATCTTAATAATACCCACAATATCAAGAGGCACAATAACATTAGAATCACCAACACATTTTCTCAACATAGAAACATAAAACACCGGATGAACAAAATTCATTTCACTAGGCAAATTCAACTCATACGCTACCTTGCCAACCCTCTTTATCACCTCATAGGGACCAACATATCTTGGACTCAACATCCCTTTTTACCAAAATGGACCACATCTTTCATTGGAGAAATTTTCAAATAGACCCAATCACCTACTTTGAATTCAAGGTTTCTTTTTCTCATATCGGCATAGGATTTTTGACGACTTTGGGCTATTTTCAACTTTCCCCTAATCATCATAACGTTCTCAAGAGCCTCCATAACCAGATCTGGTCCCAACAACGCTACCTCACGAACCTCAAACCAATCAACCAGTGACCTACAACGTCTCCCATAAAAAGCATCAAAAGGAGTCATATCGATACTAGAGTGATAGCTATTGTTATAGGCAAACTCAATCAACGGAAGATGATCATCCCAACTACCTTTAAGCTCCAACACACATGTTCTAAGCATATCCTCAAGGGTTTAGATGGTCCTCTCAGCTTGGCCATCCATTTGAGGGTGGAAGGTCGTAGAGAGCTTAACTCTAGTACCAAGGCCCCTTTGGTAAGATCTCCAAAAATGTGAAGAGAATTGTGCCCCACATCTGATATGATGGACAAAGAAACCCCATGCAACCTTACCAAGTCATGAATGTATAACCTTGCATAATCTTCAGCCCCATATATGGTCTTAACTGGTAGAAAATGAGCCAATTTCGTCATCCTATAAACCACAACTCAAATGGAATCAAAACCTTTTCTAGTCTTGGGCAACCCAACCACAAAATACATATTAATCACCTTCCACTTCCAAGTAGAAATCTGTATATCTTGGGTTAGGCCACCGGGCCTTTGATGTCCGGCTTTGACTTGTTAACAACTATGACAACCGAAAACAAATTTGGTAATGTCCCTCTTCATGCCTCCCCACCAATACATATCCCTTAAATCTCTATACATTTTGGTGGAACCGGGGTGGATAGAATAAGAAGTATGGGCCTCATCAAGGATTTTCTCCCTGAAACCATCAACACAAGGCACACACAACCTACCTTGGTACCTAAGGGCACCATCTCCCCCTTGGGAGAAAATCTCTACTTTTCCCTCTTTCACCAAGGTCTTCAATTTAAGCAAGGAGGAATCAAGATCTTGTTTTGCTATCACCTCATCAACCAATGAAGACTTAGACCTATCAACACCACCAACAACAACAATACCATCATCACCAATCTCTTCTAACCTAGCCCCCAATCTAGGCAATTGATGCACCTCCCTAGCCATTTCGTTATCACCACCATCGACATGAGCTAGGCTACCCATAGACACCCTACTCAAAGCATCCGCCACAACATTTGTCTTACCCTTATGACAATGCACACTCATATCATAGTATTTAAGGAGTTCTAACCATCTCCTTTGCCTCAAGTTGAGATCTTTTTGAGTGAAAACATATTGGAGTCTCTTATGATTGGTAAACACATCCACAAGCACCCCATACAAATAGTGACGCCAAATCTTTAATGCAAACAAAATGGTGGCTAACTCTAGATCATGGGTAGAGTAGTTCCTTTCACGTACCTTGAGTTGTCTAGAAGCATAAGCTATGCCCTTACCATTTTGCATCAACACACAACCCAACCAACCCGGGAAGCATCACAATACACCAAAAATCCCTCAAGCCCATCCGATAGTGATAATATAGGAGCGGGCACAAGCTTATCTTTCAATATTTGGAAGCTCCTCTCACACTCATCGGTCCACACAAACTTAACCTTATTTTGAGTCAATTTTGTCATAGGGGAAACAATGGAGGAGAACCCCCTTCACAAACCTTCTATAGTAACCTGCAAGGCTCAAGAAACTCCTAATATCTGACGGGGTCAATGGTCTAGATCAAATTCTAATCACTTTAATACCATCCCCCGACACCATATGCCCCAAAAATGCAACCTCCTTCAACCAAAATTCACACTTTTCATACTTGGCATACAATTTCTCCTCCCTCAATCTTTGCAACACCAACCTCAAATGACCCATATGCTCCTCCCTACTACGTGAATAGATCAATATATCATCAATGAAGACCACAACAAAGGAATCAGGGTAGGGTTTGAAGACTCTATTCATTATGTCCATGAAGATGGTTGGTGCATTGGTTAAACCAAAAGACATCACAACAAACTCATAATGCTCATATCTAGTCTGGAAGGCCGCCTTGGGGATATCACACTCCCTCACCCTCACTTGATGATACTCGAACCGAAGATCAATCTTAGAGAAAAAGCTAGCCCCTTGCAATTGGTCAAACAAATCGTCAATCCTTGGAAGAGGATACCTATTCTTGATACTGACCCTATTGAGTTGCAATGCACATTCTAAGTGACCCGTCATTCTTTTTTACAAACAACACTGATGCACCCCAAGGTGATTGGTTAGGCCTAATAAATCCTTTCTACAACAAATCTTTCAATTGTTCCTTTAACTTCTTCAACTCCGCCAGGGTCATATGGTAAGGGGGAATGGGTTGAGTATTGGGAAGGAGATCTATGCAAAGACTATCTCTCTTTCGGGAGGGACACCGGGAAGGTCATTTGGAAAGACATCAAGGAACTCATTTATAACCGAAACCGACTCTATAGAAGGGACTTTGGACTCCACATCTTTAACCCTCACAAGATGATACAAACACCCCTTAGAGATCAACTTACGGGCTTTAATGCAAGAGATGAATCCACCCTTGACCACCACATCTTGACTTTCCCACTCAAGGACGGGTTCACTTGGAAATTGGAATTAAACCCTATGAGTTCTACAATTAATAGAAGCATAGTAAGCATGCACCAATCCATCCCAAGAATGACATTAAAATCAACCATGTCTAATTCAACAAGATCACAAAGCAACAATTTATGCAAAATGCAAACCAGACAATTTCTATACACCTTCCTAGCAATAATAGATGCACCAATAGGAGTACACACCTCATAAGACTCATGCAACAACTCGGACTTGAAACTTTTTAGCAACAAAAAGAGGTAACAAAAGAAAGGGTGGCACCCGGATCTATCAAAGCAGATATATCAAAGTCAAAGATTTTCAACACACCGGTAATAATATCGGGAACCTAACCAACCCCTTGTCTCCCATGTAGAGCATAAAACTGATTGTGCCTTAGGGAACCACCTTGAGGACCACCTCTACCCAATGGGAGCAAATTCGGACCCCGGCCCTTGTCATGGTTTCTTGGACAATCCACCTTTTTGTGACCAAGCTCTCCACAACCAAAGAATGCATTAGAACCCTTCAAACATGGGTCCCTATGACTCTTTCCACAATTAGGAAACACATCAGTGGGAGCCACACCACAAACACATTGAGGCTTAGGGAAATCATTAGCAAACCCCATATTACTAGCATGAGAAGACCCTTGGCCTTGATAGAACCGGCCACCTCTTTGGAACTTACCCTCAAAATAGGTCCTCTTAACCTCATGGCCCCTTCTCTTCCTTAACTTTTTTTCCTCCATTTGTTCGGCATATGTCATCAATCGAGACAAGTCTATGTCACTAATTAGCATGGAGGATTGGTATTCTTCACTCACCAAGTCGGAGACCCCCATCACGAACTTATTCATCCTAGATCTAGGATGGCCATCAAATGAGGAGCATACTTTTAAAGTTGATTTAACTTGAGGGCATACTCTCCTGCTGCAGCTGCACGAGCCCTTCCTCCATGCCACAAATGACCTACAAAGAAGAAGATGAACTTGAGGGCATACTCCCTCACACTCATAGCACCTTGTTTTAAGTTCATGAACTCTACCTACTTAGCTTCCCTAAGCTAAAGAGGGAAAAATCGATTAAGAAAAGCCAATTTGAACTCCTCTCAAAGAACCACATTACCATTTCCCTTCTCCCCCTTCCATTGATCATACCATATTTGAGCTAACCCTTTGAGTTGGTACGCCGCCAACTCCGCCTTTTCATTCGGCCCAACACCCATGATATTCAAGATCTTGTAGACCTCATTAATGAACTCTTGTGGATCTTCATCCACCTTTGACCCATAGAACACCGAAGGATTCATCCTCATGAAGTCTCTTACCCTAGCTCCCGGGGTGGTAGCATGAGGGGCTTGGGCCCCTTGGTTGACTTGGTTGGCAACAACTAGGGCAATAATAGTGAGAGCATCCCAAAGCTCACCATTGGTAGGTTGCTCCTCGGGAGTTTAGGCCCTTCTTTCTCGAGTGTTAGACATGATCTAGGATAGCAAAGGATTAGGGGAAAACTTACACAACTCTATAGCACGACTTAGGACATGAAGAAGGGAAATATTTCCTAAAATGCCTCATAGCCTCCTATTCATAGTCATGGCCCGCTTCACAACCAAGAATAGGACTCTAATCAATGCGGTGTGTTGGACTCTGAGGATCTATCAACCTAGTTCTCTGATACCAAGTTTATCACAACCCAAGCCTAGGGCCTAGACGTGACATGGCGAATGGGGAACCCGAAGGAACCCCAAACAAGCCTCTTAACTTGTTATTACACATCATTGGTCGTGAAAGTATATAAAAGACATAAACAGTAAGAATAGGGGGCAATGGGACTAAGGGAAAAGCTTGCATAACATCATAATCAAGAGACAACGAGTCAAAGCTCATATCAAAGGTACATAACTTATCCAACAAATATATCTAATACATAGATAAGAGCGGGGGCCAAGACAAAGCAATCGGACTCACATTCATAGTCAAAATAGGAAATAAAGAAGAGTGTCTCAATACATAATAAGAGAAGCGTAGACTAAGGTCCCCGAAGTGGCGGAATCACCAACTAGCTTGAGTAGTACAGAACTAGCCACGTGGAGGAGGATGATCAACTTGAGCTCTGGTTCCTACATGGTGATATCATGTAGGCAAGATTATGCGTTAGTATGTTTGAATGTACTAAGTATGTAGGATCCAATGCAACAAGAAATAGGCATCATAATCAAAATGTATAACAAAAAGCAATAGGCATAATATAACAATATGACATGTATGATCAATTCATAAGTAAAACATGCTTAAGTAACTCATACTCATATAAGATATCATATGTGTAGAAGAGACCAAGCTAGCTTTTCAAGGTACAAACCCCTCGGTAGGCGGGTAATGATGTCACCCCATCACTTAGGTAGTGAGGTACAAACCTCTCACTAGGTTGATGAGTACAAACCCCCATATGGTTGATGATCATTCCACCCCATCACCCTGGTGGTGAAGTACAAATCCCTCACTAGGTTGATGAATAGAAACCGCTATCTAGGTTATCCAGACTCTTAGTCCCCCGAGTTGGGCATGGTCTAATGCAACACTTTATATATGATTTATCATATATATAAGCTCATTTCATCATCATAACATCATTCATATTATATCTCATGCTTTGGACCTTCAATTCCTCAAGAAACCATAACCAGACATTTTGTCAAACACTTGGCGGGTGTGTGATGGACGTACAAGACCATGCAATTTAGAGATGAAAGTATGCAAGAAAATCCATTGTAAAACCATCAATCAACACCTTGCAACACCTTCAAGCAATATACATCAAAACCCCTCATTAAATCATACAATAGATAAAAAATTTATAGCTCAAAACATAGCAAAACAGTCACAACTTTACATAGCTTTAACATAGTTCATAGACATGCTCATACTAGTAAGTCATTTGTAAAATCAACTTTAAATCTTGCAAATTGAGTTAACAGGAGATTAGGGCACCATGTGTGGAAGGACTCAATGGTTGAAACCCACATACCTTAGCTTGGAGATGGAGACTTGAAGCTTGAAGAAGAAACTTGAAGGAAATCCATAGTTCCGGATGATAGTTTGAGACTTGAATTTGGGAGTGAAAATATATGGCTAAGTGTTTAAGTGAGTATTGGGAAATGTTTAGGGTGATATGAGGGTGAAATATGACTAAAGTATAGGTAAAAATACGCTTGGGAACACTTAGACCCAAGAATTTCAAGTCTTGGACCAAGACAAAAAAAACAGTCACAAAAATGAGGCAGTGAGTGCATCGCGGAAGTGGCGCGCTTTGCTCTCTGGAAATTGTATTCCTGAGATTTCGTAATTGCTAATCTTTCGCTCTTAAATAGGTATTAGACCCTTTTCCCCCTAATTTTGACCCCCTGAACAAGAATATGAATTCGGATTTCTGATATCGCACACGAATTTTGAGATATATGAAATTTAAAATTTTGGACATTCCGAGACACATTTTCAGGCACTTTTTGGGGTGTTTCAATGATTAAGGGCTTTCAAGTATGTATTGAATTCATGAAAAGTATATATGATGTTACAAGTATCAAGATAAGCCCTATTTCAAGATTCTACCTCTTATGAGCCATTCATTTTTAAAAAAAAAGTTCATGTATGATTATGATCTACTCTTATGTTTCAAGTTAGGCTCACTATTACAGGTCAAGTATGTTTAAGAGCTACTCATGTCATAATTTATTAAAGTTATGATCATTTCAAGTATTTTGTGGGATTAGACTTAGCACTGATGGATCGGATGTCAGCGTGGATTATCTTCAAGGGTCCATACTCCTTTTCTCAAACTATGTGCCAACATAGGATTATGCTTTACCCTTGCTATACTAGTGGATCCATTTAGTGCACTTTATCATGAAATCCACCCCGAAATGTGATGGGTTCCCATAAGGGGAGTTAATTCTCTGAAATGGGATGGGCTCCCGTAAGGTGAAGTATGGTTTACCTTGGCAAATAGACCACCTCTTTATCGATGAGGGGTAATTATCGGGATTCCAAATTGTAGCTCGTTTGGTCTTACCTTAGTCGGTTCGGGTCTCTTCTCACACTTGTATTATGTTCTATACAAGTTGAATGATTTATAAGCATGTTTTACTTCAAGTATTGACCATGCATGCCATATTGAGATCTCACTTATCTATTGCTTATTGCTATGCATTTTGATTATATTGGCTTATGTCTTGCTGCATTGCATCCTACATACTTAGTACATTCAAACGTACTAACACATACTCTATGCCTACTTGATATTACTATGTAGGAATTGGAGCACCACTTGATCATCCTCCATGTGGCTAGTACGATTCATTAAAGCAAGCATTTGTGAGTCCTCAAGTCCGGGGACACTATCTTTACTACTCTTGCTATGTTGAGATTTATTCATGTTAACACTTGTTATTACGAGGGTGAACCCAGCGAATGTCTTGGCCCCCGCTCCAATCTATGTTAGAGGTATTGTTGGATATTAAGATGTAATTGTGCTATCAGCTTGACTCTTGAAAAGTTTATAATTATCAAAAACTTCCCTTAGTCCCGCTCCCCTTGTTATTTTATCACTTGTTGTTGTTTACTTCACTTCCGTGACCAAGGATGTGTGATTGATATGTTAAGAGGCTTGTTTGGATCCCTTCGGGTTCCCATTCACCATGTCACATCTAGGCCCTAGGCTCGGGTTGTGACAGATAATGTACAATATAACAACACTTACATGACAAAGTGACAACCCTATGAAAATCAGATGATTACGGAAGAGAAGAGAGAGCAGGGATTAATGTACCGAGCTATAATTAAAGTTGGACCAACTTGCCCTATATAACTTTGCTTTGCTGTGAACGATCTTCTTGCTTTTAGTACCAGGAGTTAGCACCGCCACATCATCAACAACATTTAGAGCCTGCACACAAAATTGACTCTAAAAATGCTGAGGAAATAGGTTTCATAAAGTGAAAACACATTTCAGTCCATAAAGAATGGTATTAACTCATGCTTCTACCCAAAAACATACCAACTCCGAAAATAGGTGAAATATGAAATACAAGAAAAAAAGTTCTTAAGCAAATTTTAAACCAGAATACCATAAAATAGGTGAAATATACTTTCATCTTCAGCTCACCAGAAAAGCAGCGACAAAAATGCTATCCATTAAGGTATCTAACAGACTAGTTAAAAACAAGAGATGCAGAAAAGCACCAAACTCTGTTGCGATTGCAAGCGCGAAGCACAATTAGAGCACAAGTAGCAAGCCATAGCAAGAAAAGAACCATGGAAATAAACAAACAACAACATACCCAGTGAAATTCCACAAGTTGGGATCTGGGAGGGTAAAATTTACACAGACCTTACCACTACCTCATGGAGATAGGGAGGTTGTTTCCAGAAGACACTCAACTCAAATATCTCAGTCTCAAAAGCAAAAAAATATTAGATATAGACTAACGATTAGAATGAAAAACAATTGATAATTTTATAAATATATTAAAATGTAGCAAAATATATGACGGACAAAAACAACACAGTATATAAAGACGCGATTAATTCTACCAATCTACTAGATCACAAGACAAGACAACATCCTATCTATACTAGCTTATTAACCTTATATCCCAATACGTGACCTCCATTCTTTTCTATCTAAAGTCATGTACTCGATGAAGTGCAGCTAGCAAATTCTAACTAGCAAATTTGAAGTGCAGTTGTTGTTGCTATACAGAAAACAAGGGAAGCTGACATGATGCAGAAACATGGGCTTGAAGCAGAACGTACAACGGGGAAAGAGAAAGAGATAAGTGTCACTAAATATTTCCCTGTCAGGATTTAAGATTTTGATCAATGGTGTGATTTGTAATTCATATAGGACCTTTTGCCTATATAATTTTAAGTTCTCTATATATGCACTTCAGAAAGGCTAACTAGTTTTCAACTTTTGATGCAGCAATTGACTTTAAAAAATGCAATTAACAAAAAGAGGGAGAACAAAGACAGTTTTCTTATAAAGAAATTGACCTACTTCCAGCCAAAGATAAAGAAATAGGGGAAACCATGCAAAACATTTCCAAGACCAACCCTCATATAAGCATAAGATGAGGCCCTATCAGCTTTTTCCAAATTCGAAAATTTGAATTGTTATGATCAAATTTAACTCAAGACAGAAGTTATATCATAAGCCTCTCCAGGCTTTGCTCATCTCCAACAAAGAAAACAGAAAAACTCCTTACACAAAGAGCACTCTACTCATCAATGAAACATTATAGATTCAATTATTAGATTAAACCACCAAAAAGAAACAAAATGGAACATATCTTCGAACTTTATCATGAGAGTTTCCTGAAAGGCAACGTGATATTTTTGCAGTATAAAGAGATCACATAGGAGATCTGAACAAAAATGTGTAACTCATAGGAAGAAAGCTTCTGCACAAGTATACTCACCTTCTTCTTTTTCCTTGTATGGCGATATGAATCAATAATGCAACTAAGAGACCTGCACATCAAATTATAACAACTTTCGTAATACTTAACGACCACTAAATTTATCATACATAGATATTTGATAAAGTAATAGCTTCGAAGTAGAACATAAAAGTAAAGGTCATAAGAAAACATAGTACTTCTAGTGACTTAGTTTTTGTGTTACTTAAAATGTCCCCATAATCCTGTACATTAAAAATATTTACTTAAATGAACCACTGTACAAACAATATGCAGTCTAATTAGTAACTTGTAAGAATCAAATGAGTACCATTCATGCCAAAAGTTATAGTTGATAGTAAGGGCACAAGTTCATTTTTTTAACTAAGCCAACCAAGCCAGTGTCATGTTAGATAATGAGTCATGACTCCAACCCCGGTAATCTCAGCCCCCTCATTCTTCTTGTCATAGTTAGGATGTTGGTTTAACTAACAATCCCCCTCCCAATACTTGCCTCATGTAGCATGTTGCTTTTGGGAATCAAACTCATGTCCTTGACTTTGGTACCACTTGTTAGGATCGAGTGCTTACCATCATACCAAAAAGCTATTTGAACACCCATAAACATTTCACTAACAGTTCTTTTATTGGGTTTTATTTAAGAAGTTCATTAATACTTCAAAATTGAAAATATATCAGTATAAAATAACAATACTTTGTTGATTTTTATTGTTCACATTCAAAAACTTGACTTCTAGTTTCTTTCTAAAAGAGTCTTTAGCTTATACATTTAGAATACACTCTAAAAAAGTGTAAACATCTTGTTTAAATCCAAAATATACTAGAAAGAAATTGCCTAACAATAAAAACCTGCAAGAAAGAGACGAAAAGTATCTGAAAAATGAGGTATAACTTCTCATGTCTGTTGTTTTCTTAAAAAGAAAAATGAGGGAGGCTGATTGTCAATACTTATGTGAACAAACTAAATAAGGCCGGATGCAAAAAGTAAGGTTTGAATTCCCAACCACATTCTGAAAGCTATCTGCTCGACAAATCATTTTTGCATAGTGTAACCTGACCGACATAAATGACTCTCAAATTTTTTGTACTTGCTAAGCTCCTTAAATTTATGCTAGGATTACTCTGATTCTGTATAGGAGCAAACCTTGTGTTTTTTTTTTATTTGTACCAGGTGTCCGAGTCTCTTAGAGCCCCAACTAATCTTGTGGTGCACAGGCCCTTTGCAAGGAGTTTCCCGCAAGTGAACCATGATTAATTCAAGTTTTACCCAATCCGATGGCCCTCAGAAATTGTTTGCAACCAATGGGTTTCTGTCACCACCCGGACCTAGGGCCTAGATGTGACACGACGAATGGGAACCTGAGAGTCTCCAAACAAGCATCAAGATGCCAACACTAGGATCATCGGTTCGGAAGCGCATTCAACAATCAACACATAATATTAAGGGACAGGAAAGTAGGACTCACGCTATGGGGCATCAGAAGGGAAGGGATTAACATAAATTCACATAACACATAGCACACAGATATTAAGGGGCGGGTATATAGGACTCACACTATGGGGACAATTAGGGACTTAGGATCTTTCCATCAACATATGATCAAGTCACATAACAATCGTCATAGATAACCAAATACATAACATAGTCTGAACCATGACCATAGCATATATCGTAAAGAGGTTTACAAGGTTTCCAATGGTGCCTCTACATAGATGGGTCGGGGGATAAGCATACCCCGAGCTCACTCTCAAGTACATAAAGTGAAATAAGTAACATAGGTAGATAGATGGTGGTTCGTCCTTGAAAGATAGGACTCACCACTACAAGTAAATCCGGAATCCAAGCTAGGTGTCGAAGAGCAATAGTACAAGTTGATATTGTTGAACAATTCGACTATTCAAACTGATTACTTGTTGAATGATAAATAATCATATAGTGTTAGAATCTATAAAATCAAGTGTGAAATGAATTACATTTTGATATTATTAGGTAAAAGCATGTGGATTTATCCGGAACTATGGATCTTGAAAATAATTTTTGAGACAAAGATAAAGAAGTATAATATAAAAAATTACTCTTTGAATTGGCACAAACCAATTTTGAGATGTACTTGCAGTATATAGTGTCACAAATTTAATACATGCTTGTTGTAAAAAACATTTAAAAACATAAAGTACATAGAGTAGCACAACATACTCCATCAATTTGATTTGAACTATTAATAAGTACTAAAAAGATTTTCAGTATGACCCAAACAATTACATTATAGGATAGTGCTTGAAAACACACACAAAAAAAGAATATATATTTTCATGATTATTCATAGAAAATAAACCAAAATAAAATGAACATACCTTTATAGAAATATTCAACTTGTCACTATTATATTTTCTAAAGAGGAGCCATAAAGGGTTTATACATATTTTAGAATGACTATCCCATTTATGCTAAGTTGATTTGCAAGAAAAATTTAAGATAACAAATAAGATGATTCACCATTTAGTTAAATTGGTAATAGGAGAAAATCAAAAGTTTTTCAGTTTATTATCCTTTCATTAGTTAACCAACAATTATAATAACTAAAATAAACATTGAATGATGAAATAAAAAATGCATCTTAATTAACTATTCAATAACAATAACAATAACAATAACAATAACAATAACAATAAAAAATTATACATATATAAAATATATAAAGGGATTATTGTAATAACCAAACTTTACAGGAGCATTTTGATATTTCAACTTTCAACCTTTTTGTTCCCTCTTTTAGTTATATATGATATACATACATGCTTTCAAGAGACTATACTTATTTCCAAAATCATTTCAATACACAATTGGGCTTAAAAGCCAAAAATATAATTTCATAATTAATACTCATGCATAGGAATAGTCCATTCACATACAAAATGGTGCAAAAACCCAAAATGCTCAAAGACCCAAAAGCGTAGACATGTATGTGATCACAATATTGTCATAACTAACATTTTACCAAAATCATATCATAGAACATAATTGGGCTTAATCCATAACATAATTTCCATAAATTCTCATGAACATGAATGCATATGTTATGAATGATGTGAAAATAGCAAGGGTAATTGAGATTCAATCTAAAATCAATAGTATAACATGAAATTGAAGTAAATTCATATTTAAATCCACAATTCAAAATCATAATATAATCATCCACGCTTAGATCAAATCCTTAAAGGGGACATGCATACTTTAAAATTCCATAAACCTAAAGTAAATCCTCATGTAATAGTTTAAATCACATTAAAATCCTCAAATAAACACTACTCGTGCATAATTAGAATTTTAGGATTCATAATCTTCAAAACCCCGATTTAAAATAAACGAGAAATCCATGAAATTGCTTGAAAACAATTTTGGGTCTCCTTGATCAAAAGGAAATCAAAGATCAACCCACATACCTTCACTAACATGAAGAAACCCCAAAGAAATTTGAAGGAGACTTGAAACCCCAAGCTCAACTGTTGAAATCCCAAGAGTTCTTTTGGTAGAAAGCCTTTGCCAGTGTTTTGGAAGATTCAAATTATGAGGGATAGGTTTGAATATTTGAAATAACCTTAAAATAGCTTAGGAATTCCCAGAAGACCAATAGAAATAATCGAATTTACGAAAATGCCATTAATGAATCGAAGTACAATTTTATCGGAAGTCACTTGACTGGAAGATAAATGGCCCGTGTGGCATTACACGGTCCGTTTATTGGCCCGTGAACCCACACTTAGACAAATTTTCAAAAATTTCAATCTTGAACCAACACTTTGTATTTTTCACATGAACCACTAAACGGACCAATAAACAGCTCGTGTGGAGTCACACGGTCCGTGTGATGCTCCCGTCACCCCATCCTTAGGAAAATTTCGCAAAAAAGTCAGTGATTTCATACTTAGAATATTTTTCCCTCTGGAGACTTCACGGAAGGACAAACGGCCCGTCAAGCACCACACGGCCCGTGTGGTTAGTCGTGTGGCCTCCCTTAGCTCCAAAGATGGGGGCTTCAAGCCTAGGCCACCCACGGCTCCTCTGCACAGCCCGTGTGGGGTGCTAGTGAGGTATGCCTTAGCTTGCAACTCCACTCCAAGGCCAACCTGCAAGATTTGAGGCCAAGTGTGGTCAAACTTGAGGCCACACGGCTTGTGTGACCCCACACTGGCTGTGTGGTCTCTCTTGAGACACACTTGATCCAAATCTTTGCCCGAAATGAGACTTCTCAAGATCCAACGATGACGTACGAAATTCGAGTCATTACATTATCTTCCCCTTGGGAACATTCGTCCCCGAATGTGCACGCGTAAGGCTTGAAAGGCTTGAATTAGGACATGAAACTCCCAAACACAAGATAACATGCATAGTTCATCATTTGAAAATTACCAAGTCATCAAATCTCATGTCAAAGCGGAATAAAATATTCAAAACATCATAAAACAATTTCAATGCACATGTAAGCATGTAATACCATGAGACTCAAGAAAGAAACAATTGAGACGAACAAGAAAGGAAGAACCTAATACCTTAAGCTCGAGTAGATTGGAAAAGATAGGGGTACCGCTTCATCATGTCCAACTCCGCCTCCCATATGGCATTCTCCACATGTTGGTTCCTCCAAAGCACTTTCACCGAAGCCACATCCTTGTTATGAAGCCGTTTTACTTGTTTATCTAAGATTTCTACCGGGACTTCCTCATAAGACAAGTTTTCCTCAACCTCAATACCCTTCAAAGGCACAATAGTGCTAGGATCACTAACCATCTTTCTAAACATGGACACCTGGAAGACTGGGTGAATAGAACTCAAATTCGGGGGTAACTCCACCTTATATGCCACATTCCCAATTCGCTGCATAATTTCAAAAAGGCCTACATACCGGGGATTAACTTTTCCTTTTTGCCAAAATGCATCACTCCCTTCATAGGTGAGACCTTCACAAACACTTAATCTCCAACTTGGAACTCAAGTTCCCTCATCTTAGCATCCGAATAGGACTTTTAGCGACTTTGAGCCATCTTCAACCTTTCTCTAATCAACTTCACCTTCTTCATAGCCTCCATCACCAAGTCCGAGCCAATCAAGGCCACCTCTCCCAACTCAAACCACCCCACCGGAGACCTACACCTCCTACCATACAAGGCTTCAAATAGGGCCATACTAATGCTAGCATGGAAGCTATTATTATAAGCAAACTTGATAAGTGGGAGATAGTCATCCCAATTACCTTTGAACTCCAACACACAAGCCCTCAACATATCCTCCAAAGTTTGAATCATTCTCTCGACTTTCCCATCGGTTTGGGGATGAAAGGCGGTACTCAACTTGACCTTAGTACCGAGTTCCCTTTGAAACGACCTCCAAAAGTGAGAAGTAAATTGGGTACCCTGATACGATATGATAGATCTAGGCACACCATGCAACCTTACCAATTCCCGAATGTACAACTTTGCATAATCCTCGGCACCAAAAGTAGTATTAACCGGTAGGAAACAAGCCGATTTAGTCATTCGATCACGATAACCCAAATGGAGTCAAATTGTTTTCGAGTCCGAGGCAACCCAACCACAAAATCCATATTTATGTCTTCCCACTTCCAAGTAGGAATCTCAATGTCTTGATCCAACCCACCGGGTCTTTGATGTTCAACCTTCACTTGTTGACAATTTGGGCATTCGGATACAAACTTGGCTAGGTCGCTCTTCATTTCATGTCACCAATACACCTCCTTCAAATTCTGATACATTTTAGTGGACCTCGAGTAAATAGAATAATGAGAACTATGGGCTTCACTCATGATCACCTTTCTAAGATCATCTACATCCGGAACACATAACCAATCTTGATACTGAAGTACACCATCTCCCCCTTGGGAGAAAACCTCAATATTCTTTTCGACAACCAATTTCTTTAATTCAACCAAGGATGGGCCTAGATCTTGCTTAGCCTTCATATCAACCACCATCGAGGATTTGGACCCATTTAGAACATGTATACCATCATTATTGGAATCGACCACTCTAACACCCAATCTAGCAAAACGATAAACATCTCTTACCAACTCCCTCTTCTCCTCCTCAACATGAGCCATGCTTCCCATAGAAAGCCTACTAAGAGCATCGGCTACCACATTTGCCTTGCCTGGGTGACATAAAACACTCATGTCGTAATCCTTTAGGAGTTCCAACCATCTCCGTTGGCTTAAGTTAAGGTCTCTTTGAGTGAACACATATTGCAAGCTCTTATAATCGGTGAAAACATCAACATGCACCCCATACAAATAGTGTCTCCAAATTTTCAAAGCAAAGATCACTGCATCTAACTCAAGATCATGAGTTGGGTAGTTATGCTCATGTACCTTCAATTGCCTTGATGCATAGGCTATCACCTTACCATGTTGTATAAGTACACAACCCAACCCAATTCGAGAGGCATCACAATATACCACGAACCCATCCAAATCATTAGGTAGAGTCAAAATCGGAGCTGATGTAAGTCGATTCTTCAAAGTTTGAAAACTCTTCTCATACTCATCCGACCATACAAACTTAGCCTTCTTTTGAGTCAATTTAGTCAATGGAGAAGCAATAGACGAGAACCCCTTAACGAACTTCTACAATAACCCGCTAACCTAAGGAAACTTCGGATGTCTGTAGAAGTCAACGGTCTAGGCCAATTCTTTACCGCCTTGGTCTTCTTCGAATCCACCTTAATACCATCACCGAATACCACATGACCCAGAAAAGCAACTTCACCCAACCAAAACTCACATTTGCTAAATTTGGCATACAACTTCTTCTCTCTCAAGGTTTACAAAACCGACCTCAAATGATCCATATGCTCTAGTTCACTTCGGGAATAGATAAGAATATCATCAATGAAAACAACCACAAAACTATCAAGAAATGACTTGAACATCCGATTCATAAGATCCATGAACATGGGCCTGCATTAGTTAGGCCAAACGACTTACCATGAACTCAAATTATCCATATCTTGTTCGAAAGACCATCTTGGGAATGTCACATTCTCTTTTAACTGATGATACCCGGAACAAAGATCAATCTTCGGAAAGTGAGTAGCCCCTTGAAGTTGGTCGAAAAAGTCATCAGTCCTAGGCAATGGATATTTATTTTTAATGGTTACCTTATTCAATTACCTATAATCGATACATATCCGAGGAGACCCATCTTTCTTCCTTACAAATAATACCGGAGCACCCCATGGAGATATACTTGGCCTGATAAAGCCCTTCTCCAACAAATCTTTCAACTGATCCTTCAATTCCTTCAACTCAACTGGTGCCATACGATAGGGAGGAATAGAGATAGGTTCAGTATCTGGAAGAAGGTCCAAAAGTATCCAGAAGAAGGTCCAAGCCAAAGTCTACTTCCCTTTCAGGCGGAATACCAGGCAAGTCCTCGAGAAACACATCCAAAAACTCATTCACCACCGGAATGGACTCAAGAGTAGGAAATTCGAACTCCACATCTTTAACCCTCACAATGTGATATATACATCCCTTGGAGATCATCTTCAAAGCTTTGAGGTAGGAAATAAACCGAACTTTAATAGCGGAGTCACTACCTTTCCATTTAAGAACGAGCTCACCGGGAGACTGGAACTTGACCTTCCGGGTTCTACAATCTAAAGAGGCATATGATGCATGCAATCAATTCATTCCAAGAATCACATCAAAATCATACATGTCAAGTTCCACAAAATCACACGGGAATATCTTATGCAACACAGAAATAGGACAACCACGATAGACTCTATGTGCAACAACAGATTCATTCGGGGGAGTATAAACTGAGTAAGGCTCCCTCAAAATTTTCGGGCTCAAACCAAATTTAATAGCCAACAGAAGAGTCACAAAAGACAAGTTTGCACATGGATCAAGCAAATCGTAAACATCAAAATCAAAAACTTTTAGCGTACTAGTCACAACATCCGGAGCCTCCTCAACCTCCTAATAGGCATGAAGAGCATAGAACTTGTTATTTCTCGGACCAACACCTTGAGGAACCCTTTGTTGGGCTTGTCCGCCCTGAGCCACTTGATATTGACCTTTCTGAAGGTTCTTGGGACAATCGACAACCTTGTGATTCTTATCAGTACACCCAACGCAAGCACCCAAATCTCTCCAACAAAGGCCCGTATGAGGCTTCCTACACTTGCTACACATAGGATATACATGACGACCACCACCTGGTGCCTTAGGAGGAGGCACCTTGGCATTAGCAACCCGAGCACCAAAACTTTGGCCCTGTTGGAAGTGACCAAAATCACCACCCCGAGAGCAGGAGAAATCACCATCAAAACGGGCCCTCTTAGGATCATGCATTCTCCTCCCTTTGAGTTTCTCTCCTTCGATCTATTCGGCATAAACCATAAGTCTAAAGATGTTCATGTCCCGATTAAGCATGGTCGTACAACATTCTTGTACAAGCAAGTCAGAAATACCGGAGACAAACTTGTGCATTCTTGCACGAGGATCAGCCACAAGTGTCGGAGCAACTTGGAGAGCTTAGTGAACTTGAGGGCATAATCACTCAAACTCATATTACCCTGCCTTAGGTTGATAAACTCGGTCATCTTGGCTTCCCTAAGCTCAAGTGGGAAGAAACAATCCAGAAAAGCAAGCTTGAACTCTTCCCAATTAACAGCATCACCACAAACCCTCTCCATAGACCACTGAGTATACCACACTTGTGCTACATCCTTCAACTGATAGGCAGCTAGTTCAGCCCTCTCCTCGGAAGTGACACCCATGACATTCATTACTACGGAGAGCTCATCAATGAACTCCTAATCATCCTCTTCAGCCTTAAACCAAATGAATTCTGGAGGGTTCATCCGGGTGAAATCTCTCACGCTAGAAGCCGAAGTGGGATCTCGAGGAAGGTTGGCCTGCCTAGTCTGAGTAGTCACCACTTGGGCAAGCATGGCAAAGGCCGTACGGAACTCACCATTAGTGATAGGCTCATCCCAGGCCCTTGAGGTGCTTGACCCTCATTAGCTGAGGCTGGTCTGGCAGATCTACCACGAGGCATCTTCTGAAACAAAGTAAGGACATTGTTCAAGGTCAAGAGCTAATCCAACTATTTACAGCACGACATAAGACTTGAAGAAGTGAGACAATTCCTAAAACATTGTTATAGCCTCCCACTTATAGGCATGGTGCACTTCACACCCATAAATAGGACTCTACTTGACGTGGCACGTTGGACTCCGAGGATCATTTACAAACCTAGGGCTCTGATACCATCATTGTCACGACCCGGACCTAGGGCCTAGATGTGACACGGCAAATGGGAACCCGAGAGTCCCCAAACAAGCCTCAAGATACCAAAACTCGCATCATCAATTCGGAAGCGCATTCAACAATCCACACATAGTACTAAGGGACGAGAAAGTTAGACTCACGCTTTGGGGCATCAGAAGGGAAGGGATTAACATGAATTCACATAACACATAGCACACAGATACTAAGCGGCGGGTACGTAGGACTCACGCTATGGGGCCAATTAGGGACTTAGGATCTTTCCATCAACATATGATCAAGTCACATAACAATCGTCATAGATAACTAAATACATAACATAGTCTTAACCATCACCATAGCATATATCTTAAAGAGGTTTATAAGGTGTCCAACGGTGCCTCTATATAGATGGGTCGAGGGCCAAAACATACCCCGGGCTCACCCTCAAGTACATAAAGTGAAATAAGTAACATAGGTAGATAGATGGTAGTTCGTGCTTGAAAGATAGGACTCACCACTACAAGTAAATCTGAAATCCAAGCTAGGCCTCGAATAGTGGATGGTCAAGGTCCTCGGACCCTACATGGTAAAATCATGTAGGCAAGAGTATGTGTTAGTACATTTGAATGTACTAAGTATCCAGGATGTTGTGCATGAACTTACCAAAACCTACATATCAAAGTTAGATGACAAGAGCGGTTTATCCCTGACTATCTTAGGGGAAGATTTCTCTCTTCTCTACAAAGACACTCGGAACGCAGTTTGGTCA
>JAABOM020078177.1:0-33122 GCA_011800125.2 Solanum clarkiae | reverse complement strand
GAGATCTATGTTTCATGCCAAGTGATACAAAATCAAGTAACCTTACATACCTCGTTGTATGACCTCGTTACTAATTCGAGATAACCTTCTCTTCCTCCAAATACTTATCTACAACATAGTGGGTGATAAAACTAGTGTTAGAAGGCAATAAACACATCTTGGCAGCCCAATCACATAACAAAACAACACACGGGCAGCAAGCTTTTAATTAGCAATGTCAAGGCATTTTGTCCAACCATTTCATCTATAACCGTATTTTCGAACAACAATTCTAATTTATATGTCATATACATCTTGTTTAAGCCTCTTGACAGTCTTACAACAGCCCACAAAGCACAACACATCACAATTCCTGTAACTCTAAAAACAGACAACATAACGTTACCTTCCTTTGCTACATTTCGACATCAACCACAACAAACCTATTCCAATTTTAAGCAAACTGTTCCAGCAACACTTACACATATAAACAGACCTAAAACAGTCTTATAACAGCACTTAAGAAGTCATAAAGGACGTGAGATAATAGCCTTATATACAACAGCCCGCAAGTTCCAATTAACATGACCCCTAAGATAACACAATAAAACACGCTTGCTAAATGAAACCAAAATCAGGGCAGCAATGTTAGGGTGAAGTTTATAAATCAACCCATGTTAACAACACCAAGTTCTCTTCACAATGTAACTTAAAAACCACAGAGAAATAACCAATATAAGAGGAAAAGGTGCAGCAACTTTCTGCACAGAATCTGTCCAACAAATTTCAGCAAGCGTAACTAGCACCTATTTCTTGTTTTTCATGATACAACCATATAAAAACACAACTATAATTGCTTACCTTTATTTTCAAGGTTTATAGGCTCCTTAAGAACCCTAAAAGAGTCATTTGGCTGCTTAACAAAGTTGAGAAAAGTTGAGAGGAAATGTAGAGAGCAAATCTGATTTTTGTGATGTTAAGTTGAGAAATGACCTTTGGGAGCTTCTTTGAACCCTTTTTATAGTGCAATTTGGCCAACCTAACTAAGTCATTCTCAGACTTATTTCACTAAGGAGGTAATGCAGATCCTTTCTCCTTTCATTTGGACCTTTTGGAGCACCAATTTGATGGACTTGTGTTGCCTACTTTTCAACTTTCACTTACTTAATTTTGGGCCCAATTGCTAGTTGTATTGTGATGTCTTTGGGGCCCTTTTTATTATACTTCTTGGTCTGACCATATAGACCATTTATGATACTAAACCATGGGCCAAAGTTACACCCTTAACATGTACTTTATTCATAATCGAATTTGGACAATTTCAACGTCGAGCCTCATCTCCGTTTAGCTAGAAATTTTAAGCTAAGCAATTAGGTGACTCACCTAATTACTTACTAAGTCCTACAAGCACCTCATTTCTCTCACTTCATTTTAGGGCCGTAATCTCCTCAATTGGACACAAAACATGTATACACTCGACCCTCTTAAGCGCTAGACGCACATATAGCCCATTAACGCAAGATTCAAGCACTTTTGAAAATTAGCGCTAATTTGACCAAACCATGTTATGTTTCATTTGACTTGTGCTAGTATTGTAAGGTGTGGGGTGTTACAGTCCCTCTTCATACCTCCCCACCAATACACATCCCTCAAATCTCCGTACATTTTGGTGGAACTGGGTGGATAGAATAAGAAGAATTGTGAGTCTCATCAAGACTCTTTTCTCTCAAGACATCAACACAAGGCATGCACAACCTACTGTGGTACCTAAGGGCACCATCTCGCCATTGGGAGAAAACCTCCAACTTGCCCTCTTTAACCCAATCCTTCAATTCTAATAAGGAGGGATCATGATCTTGCTTTGTCATCACCTCCTCAACCAATGAAGAAGTAGAACCATCAACAACAACACCACCATTACCAACCTCTTCCAGCTTAACCCCTAATCTGGCCAACCGATACACCTCTCTAGCCATCTCCTTATCACCACCACCAACATGAGCTAGGCTACCCATAGATACCCTGCTAAGCATCTGCCACAATATTTGCTTTACTGGGATGATAATGCACACTCATATCATAATCCTTAATAAGTTCTAGCCATCTTTTTTGTCTCAAGTAGAGATCTTTTTGAGTGAAGATATATTGGAGGCTCTTATGATCGGTGAATACATCAATGTGTACCCCATACAAATAATGAAGTCAAATCTTTAATGCAAAAACCACGACTGCTAGTTCAAGATCACGAGTAAGATAGTTCTTTTCACGCACTTTGAGTTTCCTAGAAGCATAGGCTATTACCTTACCATTTTTGCATTAGAAGATAACCCAAACAAACTCTAGAAACATCATAATACATGATAAATCCCTCTAGCGTATCCGGTAGTAACAAATAGGAGGGGACACAAGCTTATGTTTCAAGGATTGGAAGCTCCTTTGACACTCATCGGTACATACAAACTTAGCCTTCTTTTGAGTCAATTTGTCATAGGAGAAGCAATAGAAGAGAACCCATTCACAAACCTCCTATAGTAACTTGCCAGGCCCAAGAAGCTCCTAATATCCGATGGGGTCAATGGTCTATGCCAATTTTTAATCATATCGGTCTTCTTAGGATCCACTTTGATACCATCCCCTGACACCACATGTCCTAGGAAGGCAACCTCCTTCAACCAAATTTCACACTTTTTACATTTAGCATACGATTTCTCCTCCCTCAATCTTTGCGACACAACCCTCAAATGACCCATATGCTCCTTCTCACTAAGAAAACAAATCAAAATATCATAAATGAAGACCATAAAAAAGGAATCAAGGTAGGGTTTAAAGACCTTACTCATTAGATCCATGAAGACAATCGGTGCATTGGTTAACCCAAAAGACATAATTAAAAATTCATAATTCCCATACCTAGTCGGGAAGGCTATCTTGGGAATATCACACTCCCTCACCTTCACTTGATGAAACCAAGATCGAAGAAGAATCTTAGAGAAGTGGCTAGCCTCTTGCAATAGGTCAAACAAATCAACAATCCTTGGAAGAGGATACACATTCTCGATGGTAACCCTATTGAGTTGCCGGTGGTCAATACATATCCTAAGAGACCCATCCTTCTTCTTCACAAACAACACTGGTGCACCCCAAGGGGATTGGGTAGGCCTAATAAAACCCTTCTCCAATAAGTTCCTGAATTGTTCCTTCAACTCTTTTAACTCAGTCGAGGCCATACCGTAAGGGGGAATAGAAGTGGGTTGAGTATCAGGAAGGAGGTTTATACCAAAATTTATTTCCCTTTTGGGAAGAACACTGGGAAGATCATTTGGAAAGACATCAAGGAACTCATTTAAAATTGGGACTGACCCTATGGGAAGGACTTTGGACTCCATATCCCTAACAATCATAAGATGGTAAAGACACCTATTAGAAATAAACTTAAGGGATTTAATGCAAGAGATGAACCTACCCTTGACCACCACATCATGACACTCCTACTCAAGTACGGACTCATTTAGGAATTGGAACTTGAACCTACGGGTCCTACAATCAATACATGCATAGTATGCATGCAACCAATCCATCCCAAGAATAACATCAAAATCTACCTTATCCAACTCAACAAGATCACAAGGCATAATTTTATGCAATATGCAAATAAGATAACTTCTATAGTCTTTTCTAGAAACAATAAATGCACAAATAGGAGTAGACAACTCATATGAATCATGCAACAATTTAGGCTCAACATGGAACCTTTTTTGCAATAAAGGGGTAACAAAATAAAGAGTGGAACCCAGATCAATCAATGCATACACATCAAAATCAACGATTTTCAACATTTGGGTAACAACATCGTGGACTTCATCAACCCCTTGCCTCTTATGTAGAGCATAAAGCTGATTGTCTTGGGGCACCATCCTGTTGGACACCTCTCCCCAAAGGAATTGCATTAGCACCTTGTGGATGAACCTCCTTACCCTTGTTGCAATTTCGAGGGCAATCCATCACCTTATGCCCAAATTCTCCACAACCAGAACAAGAATTAGTATCCCTAAAGCATAGGACACTATGACCCCTACCACATTTTGGACACCCACCATTAGGAACCACACCCCTAACACTTTGGGCCCTTGGAAAGTCATTGACAACCCTCTTTTGAAATACATGTGAAGACGCTTGGCCTTGATGGAACAAGCCATTCTTTTGGAACTTGCCATCAAAATGGGCCCTCTTGGCCTCATGACACCTTTTCTTCCTCAACATCTCCTCCTCCATTTACTCAGCATAGCTCATTAGAAGGGACAAGTCCACGTTACTAATCAACATAAAGGACTGACATTTTTCACTCACAAGGTCGAACACACCCAGCATGAACTTGTTCATTTTAGACCTTGGGTCGGAAACCAAGTATGGAGCAAACTTTGAAAGTTGGTCTAACTTAAGGGAATACTCCCCCACACTCATTGACCCTTATCTCGAATTCATAAATTCCACCATCTTGGCTTCCCTAAGCTCAAGAGGGAAGAATTGATTAATGAAAGCTACTTTGAACTCTTCCCAAAACACCACATAGTTGACTCACTTCTCTTCCTTCCATTGGTTGAACCATGTTTGTGCCAATTGTTTGTGCCAACCCCTTGATTAGCTTGATTAGCCACAACTTGTGCAATCAAGGTAAGAGCATCCTTGAGCTCTCCATTGGTCCGTTGCTCCTCAAGTGTGCGGGCTTGTCTTCCTCTTGTGTTAGGCATGATCTAGCATAACAAAGAAAAATCGTTAAGCGGGAAAGAACTTACTTCAACTCTATACCATGACTTAGAACATGAAGAAGGGAAATATTTTCTAAAATATCTTATAGCATCTTACTCATAGTTATGGTGCACAACATAATCATGAATAAGACTCTAATTAACGCAATGTGTTGGACACTGAGGATCTAACAACCTAGTGCTCTGACACTAATTTTGTCGTGACCCAAGCCTAGGACCTAGATGTGGCACGCACATGGGGACCCAAAGGGAACCCAAGCAAGCCTCTTAACATATCCTCACACATCCTAGGTCGCGGAAGCAAGAAAATAATCAACAAGAGACAGTAAATAGGGATAGCAGAGCAAAGGGAAAACTTTCATATCATAATCAACAAGAGTCAAAGAGAGTGAAGCTCATAGTTTAGACACATAACATACCCAACAACACCTCTACTACATAGCTAAGAGCGGGAGCTAAGACAAGCAACTAGGCTCACCCTCATAGTCAATACATACGTAAGAGAAATATAGTCTTGGAACATAGCGTAAGAGCATAAACATCATCCCCGGAATAGAGGACTCACCAACAAGCTTGACAGATATCGTACTAGCCAAGTGAAAGAGGATGCTCAAGTAGGGCTCCAGTTCCTACATGGTGACATCATGTAGGCTTAGAGTATGTATTAGTATGTTTGAATATACTAAGTGTGTAGGATGCAATATAATAAGAGATAAGTAGCGTAATCAAAATACTTAAGCATAAGCAATAAGAAACATATAGCAATATGGCATGTTTGTAAAATGCTTGTAGAAAATCTTGCTTATATGAAACATAATAAAAGTGTAAGGAGTGATCAGTCATAGTAAAATCCAATGCGTAGCACCTCCTTGGAGTGGCTCATGAGGTACAAACCTCTTTATGATATTGATGGAGTACAGACCGTCCAATAAAGTTAATGGAGTACAAACCCCCCAACAAGGTTGATCAAGTACAAACCCCCTAACAAGGTTGATAGGTACAAACCCTCAACAAGGTTGATGGGTACAAACCCTTAATAAGGTTGCACGAGCCTGCCATCTCCCGAGTGAGGCGATTGAGGTACACACCCCTCAACAAGGTTACCCTGGCCTACAACCTCCTAAGTGAGGCTTGATCATCCCTAACACTATAGTGATAGTATAATATACATACATTCCCTCATCATCATACAGTCATCATATTCATGCATTCTTTCATCGTCATAACATCATATACATATATTCATTTCATCATCATAGCATCATATACATACATTTCTTTCATCATCATAACATCATTCAACTCATAATATATCCATTGGGACTTCAATTTTTCAAGAAACCATAATCAAAAATTTTATCAAATGCTTTGAGGGTGTGTAGTGCTGGTGTAAAACCATGTAATTCAAGAGTGAAATCATGCTAGAAAATTCAATATAAAATCATCCATAGGTACTTGATAACACCCACAAGCAATATGTTTCAAAACCCTTCATTAAATCTTACAATAGATCCTAGATTCATAGCCCAAAACATGGTAAAATAATCACAATTTCATTAAACCCAACATAGAGTGTTGTGAAATTCATAATAAGTAAGACCTATGAGTAAATCAAGTTCAAATCATGCAATTTCAGTAAAAGGAAACTTGGGTATCATGGATGGAAGGAAACTCATGAAAGAAATCCACATACCTTAGCCTTTGGAGAATCCTTGAAGAAGATTGGAGATGGAGACTTGAAGCGTAAATGAGAACCTTAAGATCCAAATGAGTTTTGAGACTTGAATTTGGGAGTGAAATATTTGGTTAAGTGTTTGAATGAGTATTGGAGAATGTTTAGAATGATATGAGAGTGAAAAATGAAATAGCTAAGTGTTTGCTCTTAAATCAGGGCTAGACCTATTTTCCACTCAATTTGATCCCTGATAAAGAATATGAAGTTGAATTTTCGATATCATGCACGAATTTTGAGATATGTGGAAATTACGATTCTAGGCACTTCCGAGGCACATATTTGTGCACTTTTTGGGGTTGTTTCATGTGCGAATCTCCGTCCATCTCTATATACATATCAATGTCCTCCAAACCATGGATCCTAGCCTAATCATGGCTAATAAGAACCTGGTGGCGCTACAACAGGCAACACCTCCTCCTTTGCTTGAGACATTTGATCCTGAGCCACCTGTCGAGGATTCGACGGCCGCCACCATTACTCCAGCTTGTTCTACTACTGATACGTGATCATATAAGCATGAGGTAGCCAATATTGAGATGGATCCCTCCCCAACTGCACCTTCCCCAGAGCTATCCATATCTCAGGTTCTTTTTGGGGACTTTCCTATTGTGTATGCTATTGCTTTTCAAGCTATGGTTCGCAGATTATCTTGGACAGAAGCCCAGCTAGCTCAATTGATGCAGCAAATCAAACCCTATTTCTGGTAAATAGTTCAGGCATCGGAGGAGAGATCTAAGGCATTCACCATTTCAGTTATGGATTAGAGGATTACTTTGGTGGATGCCGGATCGATGTCTTCAAGGCTATAGTTCAGAAGAGACTTGATGGGACCCAGCCAACAGACATTTCTGCTTTCATCAGGAGTTGGTGAAGTTTAAGGCCGACTTGACTGCATCGCTAGCAGCCCCGATCATAACTCTAGAGCAGGAATCTGAGGACAAGGGATTATTTAATATATTTGCTTCAGAGGATCCACCACGTATGCCTAGGAAGAGGCTTATAGAGGAGACTGATTCCAAGGCGGAGCCTAAACAACAGGAGACCTTCATGGAGAATGAGGAGCTAGAGGAGCAGATCATAGAGTTTGTCCTACAGAGATCAAGAGATGAAGAGGAGTAGAGGAGAACCCTGGAGCTTGAGAGATTGTAGGGAGTTGCCTCATCTAGCATGGCTGCAGCCCAGACTACTCCGGAGGGGGAAGCTACTCATGACCAGTCAGATGCCATTGCTCGAGCACCACTTGATGTTTCCTATTTTTTACCCCCAGTTTTTATTGATTTTTGTTATGTACATTTGAGGATAAACTATATTTTTTGTAGGGTGTGGGTAGTTATGGACTAGGGTTAAGTCTGAGTAGCCTTTACTCCATAACTATCCTAGTTTTTGATATTCCAATATTTTCTTACTGTGTTCTTTTGCCTTGTGGATTGTTCTTATTTTTATGTTGAACCAGCACATTGTAGGTGTTTTGGATAAATTTTTTGATATATGAAGATTAAACTTTTGGCATGCACATTGTTTTGAATGGCTTTATGAAATGTTTTGGAAAATTCGTACCCACAAAATTTTTGGGATCGTTTGTTATTTTTGCAATCATGCATGTGTGAATGGTTTGGCAATGTTTATTCATACTAAGTGAAGGCAAGTTGATGCTTAAAGCATGATTTGTTAGTCTATGTTGAATATGTATGCAATGTCATGTGTGTGTGAGCTGAATTTTGTTGTGTTCGTGCATTATTTACTAATTCAGAACTCGCCTTGTTATTCTAAGTTACACTAGAGACTGTAGATTAGGAATGGATCTTAGGTCATTGTTCTATAATTTGGTCCACTCTTGCCCAAATAACCTACCGAATGAAATATTTTGCCACTTGTTCCAAATGTTTGAGCCTAACATGTACTTTTTTTTTCTTAATATCTAGCTAGCCTAACTTTATATAGTGAAATACCCTGATATTGGCCCTAGTCTATTCATGAACATTTTGAACTTTGATTGAGGTAAAAAAGCTTAAGTTGAGGGTGGCGAGAAAAAGTAGCCCTGGTTTGGGGATTGGATATTGTGTACTTCACCTTAGGCTAAAATCCTAAGTAGAGGGTGGCCTATGTCATGTTATAATTGCAAAAATGAGGTGAGGAGTTGGAAATTAAAAAAAGAATAGAAATTCATGTACCGGGTGAGATAAAATGAGAAACTGATGCCTTAGTATGAATTGAAAAAGCAAAACGAGTTTGAAAATATGGCACAAGCTGAAAAATAAAGAGAAAATACTGGAAAGCTTGAAAACAAGGAGTAAGGGAGAACTATTTAAGAATGGTTGACTTGTTAAAATGAAGTGTTGAAAAATGTAATTCAAGGTTGGCCATTTGAAACGTCCCAAAATGTGCTTCGGAAATGCCCATAATCATAACTTCCAAATATCTCCAAATCTAGGCATGATATCAAAATTCAAACTTCATACTCTCGATCAAGGGGTGAAATTGAGTGGCAAATGGGTATAATCCGTATCTTCGAGGAACTGTAGCTAAAAATAAATTTCGCTAACTTACAATTTTCAGAGAGCATCCACGCCCTGGCTGCGACACTCTAGGGGCACGAAGTAGTACAAAAATGGCCTGCGTGATGGGTCCACATCATGCCAAGGATGCGGACCAGTGTATATTTTTCCTTGGTTTTTCTATCTCAGCCAAGGGCATTGGGCTCATAATCCCATGCCCACTTATACGTGAAAACACCTATACTTAGCCATTTTTCAACTCTATATCACTCAAAACCCTAACAAAAACCTCTCCAAGACTTAACCAAATTTCTCATTCAAATTTCAAGGATTTCAAGCTTAACTTTGGAACACAAGGATTCTCTTCAAGATTTAAGTTCACTTCAATCTCATCTTTATAAAATCGAAGTTTGAGGTATGTGGGATTCATCCTTTGGGTCCTTTCACCCATGGAGCCCAATCTTCTTTTTTATGAAAATTGTATATTTTCAAGTTGTATCATCTATGGGTATCTTTTATTATGGATTATGTGTATAAATTATGTGGGGGTTATATGAAATGTTGATTGATTATGCATGCCTATCTATTTCAAGCTTACACCATAAATCAATTTTTCCTATTGAGACTATGCATGTTTTGAGCCATGAAACTATAATCTGTTATGAGATTTGATGATGGATATTAAGGTACCCTACATGATGGTTTCATATTATGTTGGTGGGTTTGATTTGTATTGAGTTTTCTCATATTATTTCACTCTTGAATTGTATGATTTATAACTAGTATCATGAACCCACCAAGTGTTTAATAATATGTCAAGTCGAGGATTATCAAGTTATTGATAATCTATTTCATTATTTATAAGTTAAGTGACTATATGATAATTAAGGGCTTTCAAGTATGCATTAAATTCAGGAAAAGTATCTATGATGTTACAAGTATCAAGTTAAGCTCTATTTCAAGATTTTTACCTCTTATGAGCTATTCATGTTAAAGCAAGGGTTCATGTATGATTATGATCTACACTCATGTTTCAAGTTAGGCTCACCATTAGAGGTTAAGCATGCTTAAGAGCTACTCATATCATGTTTCCATGTGTCTTAAAAGCTATTAAAGTTATGATTATTTCAAGTATTCCGTGGGATTAGACCTAGCACCGATGGATCGAAGGTCAGTGTGGACTATCTTCCTGGGTCAATACTCCTTTTCTCAAACTATGTGCCAATATAGGATTATATTTTACACCTTGCTATACTATTGGATCCATTTAGTGCATTTTACCATGAAATCCACCACTAAATGGGATGGTTCCCATAAGGGGGTTACTTCTCTGAAATGGGACAGGCTCCCATAGGGTGAAGTATGGTTTACCTTGGCAAGTAGACCACCTCTATACCAATGAGAGGTAATCATCTGGATTCCAAGTTGTAGCTCGCTTGGTCTTACTTTTGTCAGTCAGGGTCTCTTCCCACACTTGTATTATGTTCTATGCGAGTTCAATGATTTACAAGCATATTTTACTTCAAGCATTAATCATGCATGCCATATTGAGATTACACTTATCTATTGCTTATTACTATGCATCTTGACTATATTGGCCTATATCTTGTTCCATTGCATCCTACATAATTAGTACATTCAAACATACTAATGCATACTCTATGCCTGCAAAATATTACCATGCAGGGACCGGAGCACCATTTGATCATCCTCTACGAGGCTAGTACAATCCTTTGAAGCAACCATTGGTGAGTACTCAAGTCCGAGGACACTATAATTATTACTCTTGCTCTTTTGAGACCACTTTATGTCAAACATTTGTTACCATGAGGGTGAGCCCGGAAAGTGTCTTGGCGCCTGCTCCATTCCATGTTAGAGGTGCTGTTAGATATTATGATGTAATTCTGTTATGAGTTTGACTCTTGATGACTTTATGATTATCAAAGACTTCCTTAGTCTCGCTTCCCTTATTTTATATGTCTTGTTATTTTTTATTATGCTTCCACAACAAAGGATTGTGATTGATATGCTAAGAGGCTTGTTTAGGACCCTTCGGGTTGCACATTCACCATGTTATGTCTATGCCCTAGGCTTGGATCTTGACAAACTTGGTATTAGAGCACTAGGTTGTCAATGGTCCTCGAAATCCAACATACCACTCGGATTAGAGTCTTATTCATGGTTGTGAAGTGTGCCACAACTATGAATAAGAGGCTATGAGACATTTTAGGAAATGTTTCATTTGTTCATGATCTATGTCGTGCAGTAGAGCTAAGTCTCCTAAGGCTTATTACTGATCTCTAGACATTATGTTTTAGAATATGTCTCAAGCTACTCAGAATGGTGGGCAAGGCAGTGACCATCTCTCACTTGGGTGGCCAACATCCCAATGGTGATATATCGAAAGCGGAGATTCATAATGCTCTATGGCTTTTCTCCATGGTTGTAACCGCTCAACTCAATCAACAAGTGGGTGCTCCTGAGACTTCAAGGGATAAGTAGAGGGGGAGCGCGGCTAAGAGGGACCAAGTTGGTGGTGCCTCATCTTCTAATACTCTACCAATTCCCAAGTATAAGAATAAAAGGATTTCTTTTTGTCACTTGCCAAAGGTGTGGCAAGAAATATAAAGGGGGTGTTTGGAAGAAGTTGAGGGTTGTTTCAAATGTGGCGTTGTTGGGGATAAGGTGAGAGATTTCCTGGTGGCTTCAAAGTCAGGGAGAAGAAGGGTCACATTGAAGATGGCAATAGTGGGATGACTCTCCCTAGGTGCCCAAATTGTGGGAGAAACCATAATAACACATGTCGGAGGAACACAGGTGCATTCTATCGATGTGGAAAGATGGGCCACAAGATTTTTGATTGCCCATATGTTCAAAGGAAAGGCAAGGGTGTTGGTGTTTAAGCTTCTTCTCCACACTACAAGTGTGGAAAGTACAATCCGAGAGATTGTTTGGGCGGTTCGAGTGTGTGTTATAAATGTGGCACGAAGGATCATAAGTTGAGAAATTGTCTATAGGTTACTATGGATTATGAGGATGACCATTGACATTCTCAACCATAACCCTCTAGGGGTCAATAGACTTGGCATGGTTCTTCAAAGGAATGTTAAAGTTTTATGATTTTGATGTTGCATTGATAGACCTAGGTGCCACTCTTTCTTTTATTACTCCTTTTGTTGGCAAAAAGTTTCATGTTAGTCCTGAATTGTTGTGTGAACCTTATAAAGAGTCTACCCCCATTGGTGAGTCCAATTTTTCTAAAAGAGTCTATAGAAATTTTCCCGTGTTCATATTGCATAAAGTCTTGCGTTGTAATTTTTTTGAATTAGATATGTTGGATTTTGATGTCATTCTTGGGATGGATTGGTTACATGCATATTATACTTTTATTGATTATAGAACCCATAGGGTTAAATTCCAATTCCCTAATTAGCCCGTCCTTGAGTGGGAAAGTCTTGATGTGGTGGTCAAGGGTAGATTCATTTCTTGTCTTAAAGCCCAAAGGTCGATTTCTAAGGGTTGTCTCTATAATCTTGTGAGGGTTAGGTATGTTGAGTCCAATGTCCTTCCTATTGAGTAAGTTCCGGTGGTTAATGAGTTTCTTGATGTCTTTCCCAATGAGCTTCCCGGTGTTCCTCCAGAATGAAACGACCTCAATAATTGCCCGAAAATGTGCCTCGAAATGTCCAGAATTTTAAATTCCATATATCTAAGAATTTGTGCTCGATATCGAAAATTTTACTTCTTCTTCTTGATCAGGGGGTCAAAATTAGGGGGAGAAGGGTCTAAACCTGATTTTAGAGCAACCGTACCACAATTCAAAATTTCCAAATGTCAATTTCTAGTGAGGTTTGCGCGCCGCTTCGCAATGTGCACCTGTGTTTTTTTGGTGACTGTTTTTCAAGATTTGGTCCAAGACTTTAAGTCTTCGGTCTAAGCATTCCCAAACATGTTTTTACCCATACATAGCCAAATTTCACCCTCATATCATCCTAAACATTCCCCAATACTCACTCCAACACTTAGCCATATTTTCACTCCCCAAATTCAAGTCCCGAACCCTCATCCCAAGCTAAGATTTTCCTTCAAGGTTCTTTTGAAGCTTCAACTCTCCATCTCCAATCTTCATCATGCTCATCTCTAAGGTAAAGTTTGTGGATTTCTTTCATGGGTTCCTTTCACCCATGATACCCAAACCTCCTTCTACTCAAATTGCATGATCTAAAGTTGATTTACAAATTCGTCTTGTTTATTATGAAATTCACTGCACACTGTTAAAGCTATGTGAAATTGTGACCATTTTTCTATATTTTAAGCTATAAAACTTTGATCTATTATAAGATTTGATAAGGGTTTTTGATGTCTATTGCTTGAGGGTGTTGCAACGTGTTGATTTATGGTTTTATAATGGATTTTCTTGTATGATTTCATCTCTAAATTGCATGGTTTTATACTAAAATTTCACACCCTCCAAGTGTTTGATGAAATGTCCTGTTGTGGTTTCTTGAGGAATTGAAGGTCCAAAGCATGAGATATGATATCATTAATGTTATGATGATGAAAAGAGCTTATTTATATGATATATATTCTATATGAAGTTCTATATTAAACCATGCCCAATCTGGGGGGGGGGGACTAAGCACCTAGATAACATTATCGGGAGTTAGTACCTTGATAGCGAATCAAGGGAGTAGTGCCTTGATAACCAAGGTGGGGGTTTATACTCATCAACCAAGTTGGGGATTTGTACTTATCAACCAAGATGGGGGTTTGTACTCATCAACTAAGGTGAGAATTTGTACTCATCAATCGAGGTGGGGGTTTGGACTCATCAATCGAGGTGGGAGTTTGTATTGATAAACAGAGGTGGGGGTTTGTACTCATCAACCATGTGAGGGGTTTGTACTTTGCCACCAATGTGATAAGGTTAGATTATCATCAACTGTGAGAGGGGTTTGTACCACACCACCAGGGTGATTGGGTAAGATCATCATCAACCAACCAAGGGGTTTGTACTTTGGAAATCTATCTTGGTCTATTCTACACATATGATACTCTATATGAGCATGAGTTTTTCAAGCATGTTTTACTTGAGCATTGAGCATACATACTACATTTTTATATGATGTCTATTGCCTATAGTTATGCATTTCAATTATGATGTCTATCTCTTTTTGCGTTGTATCCTACATGCTTAGTACATTCAAATGTACTAACACATAGTCTTGCCTACATGATATCACCATGTAAGAACCGGAGTCCAAGTTGATCATCCTCCTCCAAGTGGCTAGTTCGGTGCTACTCAAGCTAGTTGGTGAGTCCTCCACTTCGGATACCTTAGTCTATTCTCTCGAGTTATATATTGAGACACTCTTATTTATGTTCTATTTGACTATGAGGGTGAGCCCGGTTGCTTTGTCTTGGCCCTTTCTCTTATCTATGTATTAGAGGTATTTGTTGGATATATTATGTATCTATGCTAAGATCCTTGACTCTATTGTTCTTGATGTCTATGGTATGAAAGTGTTTTCCCTTAGCCCCAGTGGTCCCACTTTATTATCTCTTGATGTTTGTTTTATTGCTTCCACAACCAAGAATGTGTAATGATGTTCTAAGTGACTTGCTTGGGGTCCCTTCGGATTCCCCTTGCACCTGTCATCCCTAGGACCAAGGTTTAAATCATGACAAACTTGGTATCAGAGCACCAAGTTGATAGATCCTCGGAGTCCAACACACCGTGTTGAGTAGTATCGTATTCATGGTTGTGAAGCGTGCCATGACTATGAATAGGAGGCTATGAGGCATTTTAGGAAATGTTTCCCTTCTTCATGTTCTACGTCATGCTAAAGTTTTATGGTAAGTTTGTTTTTCCCCCATAATGATTGTTCTTTGCTATGCTAGATCATACGACACACTCATGGAAGAAGTGCCAAAACTCCCGCTGAGCAACCTACCAATGGTGAGCTTCGGGATGCTCTCACTATGCTTTCTCAAGTGGTGGCCAACCAAGTCAACCAAGGGGCCCAAGCCCTCATGCCACTACCCCAGGAGCTATGATAAGGGACTTCATGAGGATGAATCCTCAGGATTTCTATGTTTAAAAGATGGATGAAGATCCACAAGAGTTCACTGATGAGGTCTACAAAATTTTGAATATCATGGGTGTTGGGCCAAATGAAAAGGCAGAGTTGGCAGCGTACCAACTCAAGGGGGTAGCCCAAATTTGGTATGATCAATAGAAAGGGGAGAAGGGCAATAGTCATATGGTGCTTTGGGATGAGTTCAAATTATCTTTACTTAATTGGTTTTTCTCTATTGAGCTTAGGGAAGCTAAGTTGGTAGAGTTCATGAACTTGAAAAAAGTTGCTGTGAGTGTAAGGGAGTATGCCCTCAAGTTTAATCAACTTTTAAAGTATGCTCCCTATTTGGTGGCCGATCCTAGATTTAGGATGAGTAAATTTGTGAATGGGGTCTCTGACTTGGTGAGTGAAAAATACCGGTCCGCCTTGCTAATTAGTAACATTGACTTATCTCGGTTGATGACTTATGCCAAGAAAATGAAGGAGGAAAAGTTGAGGAATATAAGGGACCATAAGGCCAAGAGGACCTGTTTTGAGGGTAAGTTCCAAAAGGGTGCTAGATTTCATCAAGACAAAAGGCCTCCTCATGCTACTAATAGGGGGTTTGCCAATGAATTCCCTAGGCCTCAAGGTGTTGGTGGTGTGGCTCCTATTGATGTATGTCCCAGATGTGGAAGGAATCATGGAGGTCCATGTTTGAAAGATTCTAATGCATGATTTTGTTGGGGGGAGATAGGGCACAAGAAGGTATATATTCCAAGAAACTGTGGCAAAGTTCAGGGTGCAAATACAATCTTATTTGGTAGAGGTTGTCCTCAAGGTGGTACCCCAAGGCAAAATCAGTTTTATGCTCTACAAGGGAGACAAGGGTTGGTGAGGTCCCCGATGATGTTAATGGCATATTCAAAATTTTTTCTCTAAGATTGATCTTCGGCCCGCGTACGATCAAGTGAGGATGAGGCAGTTTGATATTCCCAAGACGTCCTTCCAGACTAAATACAGGCACTATAAATTTGTGGGGATGTCCTTTGGGTTGACTAACGCACCGTCTATCTTCATGGACCTAATGAATAGGGTCTTTAAACCCTACCTTGATTCCCTTCTCATGGTGTTCATTGATGATATTTTGATTTATTCACATAGTAGGGAGGAGCATATGGGTCATTTGAGGGTGGTGTTGCAATGATTCAGGCAGGAGAGAGTGTATGCTAAGTATGACAAGTGTGAGTTTTAGTTTAAGGAGGTTGCATTGTTGGGTAATGTGGTGTCGGGGGATGGCATTAAAGTGGATCCTAAGAAGACCGATATGATTAGGAATGGCCTAGACTATTGACCCCATCATATATTAGGAATTTCTTTGGCCCTGCGGGTTACTATATAAAGTTTGTGAATGGGTTCTCCCCCATTGATTCCCTTATGACAAAATTGACTCAAAAGAGGTTTAAGTTTGAATGGACCAATGAATGTGATAAAAGCTTCAAAACATAGAAAGACAGACTTGTGTCCGCTCCTATATTTCCACTACTAGGAGGGCTTGAGGGTTTTGTTGTGCATTTTGATGCATCTAGAGGTGGTTTGGGTTGTGTGCTAATGCAAAATGGTAAGGTCATAGCCTATGTTTCTAGGCAACTCAAAGTGCATAAAAAGAACTACCCTACCCATGATCTTGATTTAGACGTCATGGTGTTCACAAGTTTATTTATTGGTTGCATATTGATGTCTTCACCGATCATAAGAGCCTTCAATATATCTTCACACAAAAAGATCTCAATTTGAGATAAAGAAAGTGGATAGAACTTCTCAAAGATCATGACATGAGTGTGCATTATCATCCGAGTAAGGAAAATATGGTGGCGGATGCTTTGAGTCAGGTGTCTATAGGTAGCCTAGCTCATGTGGATGGTGGTGCTTGGGAGATGGCTAAGGAGATGCATAGGTTGGCTAGTTGGGGGTTAGGTTGGGAGAGGTTGGTGATGATGGTGTTATGGTTATCGATGGGTCCAAGTCTTCTTTGGTTTATGAGGTGATAAGCCAAACAGTTGTTGACTCCTCCTTGCTTGAATTGAAGACCTTGGTGAAAGAGGGCAAAGTAGAGGTTTTCTCCCAAGGGGGAGATGGTACCCTTATGTACCAAGGTAGGTTGTGTGTGCCATGTGTTGATGGTTTGAGGGAGAGAATTCTTGATGAGGCCCATAATTCTTCTTACTCTATCCACCCTGGTTCCACCAAAATATATAGAGACTTGAGGGATGTGTAATGATGGGGAGGCATGAAGAGCGACATTGCTAAATTTATTTCCGGTTGCCATAGTTGTCAACAAGTTAATGCCGAACATCAAAGCTCAGGTGGCCTAACCCAAGACATATCGATTCCCACTTGGAAGTGGGAGGTAATTCAAATGGATTTTGGTGTTGGGTTTCCCGAAACTATAAAAGGTTTTGATTCCATATGGGTGGTGGTTGATAGGATGACAAAATCAGCTCATTTTCTACTAGTTAGGTCTACATATGGGGCTCAAGAGTATGCAAGTTTGTACATCCATGAGTTAGTGAGGTTAGATGGGCTTCCTTTATCCATAATATTGGATCGTGGTGCACAATTTACTTCACATTTTTGGAGGTCTTTTCAAAGGGGTCTTGGTACCAATGTTCAACTTAGTATGGCCTTCCACCGTCAAACGGATGGCGAAGCTAAAAGGATAGTTCAATCACTTGAAGTTATGCTCAGGACTTGTGTCTTGGATCTTACAGGTAGTTGGAATGACCATCTTCCATTGATTGGGTTTTCCTACAACAATATCTATTACTCTACCATTGGTATGGCTCCTTTTGAGGCTCTTTATGGGAGACATTGTAGATCATCGGTCAAATGGTTTAAGGTTGGAGATATGGCTTTATTGGGGCTGGATCTTATTATGGAGGCTCTTGAGAAGGTTAAGATGATACATGGTAAGGTTGAGGATGGCCCAAAGTCGTCAAAAATCCTATGAAATTTAAGGAGGAAAGATCTACAGTTCCAAGTGGGTGATTGGGTCTATTTGAAGGTTTCCCCAATTAAAGGTATGGTACATTTTGGTGAAAAGGGGAAGTTGTGCCCAAGGTATATTGGACCTTATGAGGTGATAGAGAGAGTTGTCAAGGTAGCTTATGAGTTAAAGTTGCCTAGTTCAATGAATTTGGTTCATCTGGTGTTCCATGTCTCTATGTTGAGAAAATGTGTTGGTGATCCTAATGCCATTGTGAATCTTGATGTTGTGGGTGTTATGGGGGATAACTTGACCTATGAGGAGGTTCTGGTTCAGATCTTGGGTAGGCAAGTAAAGAGATTGAGGAACGAAGAGACGGCATCCGTTAAGGTCCTTTGGAGGAACCAACAAGTTGAAAGTGCTACGTGGGAGACCGAAGCAGACATGCAAATGTGGTAACCTCATATTTGCCACTCCACTCAAGCTTAAGGTACAAATCCTAAGTCCTATATGTAATTTCAAGTCTTACATTTCAGCCCCTATGTCATTCATATGCATTCATGTTTAAGTGGGTAAACTTATGATGATGATTTCACACTTATGTTGAGATTTTGAAAATAGTTTTTTACATGATATGTTGCATTCTTGTTGGGGCTAATTTTTTCACGATTACCCTTGTCTTGTATATCTCTTTTACATTCAGGGAAGAATGTTCCCAAGGGGGAGATATTGTAACGACCCCAAAAAGTGCCCTAAAACGTGCCTCAGAAAGCTCAAAATTTTAATTTCTTTATATCTCAAAAACCATTTGTGATTTCGAAAATCTAACTTCGGATTCTTGTTCAGGGGGTCAAATTAGGGGGGAATGGTCTAACCCCGATTTAAGAGCAAAGATTTAGTAATTACAAAATTTTCAAAAATCAATTTCCTGAGGGGTTTTTGTGTCCCCCTTGCGATGCGGCCCTATGTACTTTTGAACTCTATTTTTCAGATTCAGTCCAAGATTAAGTCTTCGGCCTAAAAGCTCCCATATGTGTTTTTACCCATACATAGTCATATTTCACCCTTATATCATCCTAAACACTTCCAATAGTAACTCAAACACTTAGTCATATTTTCACTCTCCAAACTCACGTCCCAAACCTTCATCCCAAGCTAAGGTTCCCCTTCAAGGTTGTCCTCAAGCTTCAAGTATCCATCTCCAATCTTCACCAAGTTCATCCAAAGCTAAGGTATGTGGTGTTGAACCATTGGGTCCTTTCACCCATGGTGCCTAAGCTTCCTTTTTACTAACATTAGATGATTTAAAGTTGATTTTATATGTGGGTCTTGTTTGTTGAGAAATTTACTGCACAGTGATTTTAATTCATGAAATTATGTTTGTTTTAGCAAGTTTTGAGCCCTAAATCTTTGATCTGAGGTTGGATTTGATTAGGGACTTTGTTGTGAATGTATTGGGGGTGTTGCAAGGTGTTGATTGATGGTTTTACTACAGATTTTCTTGCATGATTTCATCTCCAAATTTTATAGTCTTTTACCCTAGTACACACCCCCAAGGTGTTTGATAAAATGTTCAATTATGGTTTCTTGACGAAATGAAGGTCTAAAGCATGAGATATGATATGAATGATGTTATGATGATGAAATAAGCTTATGTCTATGATTATTCCTATATGAAGTATTTCACTAGAGCATATGATGAATCCTATATAAAGTGTAGAATCAACCATGCCCAATACGGGGGGTTCGAGCACCCAGATAACCTAGTGAAGGGTTTGTACTTTTCCACCTGGTGATGGGGAGGCATCATCACTAACCTATTGGGGATTTGTACTTGTCAACCTAGGGAAGGGTTTGTACTTCTCCACCATGGTGATGGGGCGGAATTATCACCAACCTACATGAGAGTTAGTACTCATCCACCTAAGTGATGGGGTGGCAACATCCCTAACCTACAAAGGGGTTCGTACGTTGGAAATTTATCTTGGTCTCTTCTACACATATGATATCCTATATTATCATGAGTTGCTTAAGCATATTTTACTTATGCATTGATCATACATGTCATGTTGTTGTATCATACCTATTGTATAATGGTATATATGTTAATTATGAAGCTTATTTCTTGTTGCATTGTATCCCACATACTTAATACATTCAAACATACTAACGCATACTCTTGGCTGCATGATATCACCATGTAGGAACCGGTGCTCAAGTTGATCATCCTCCCCCATCCATGTGGCTAGTCAGTGCTATTCCAAGCTTGTTAGTGAGTCCTCCATTTCGAGAACTTGAGTCTATGATTGCTATTATCTATGTATTGAGACACTTTCTTATGTTCTATTTGACTGTAAGGGTAAGCCTGGTTACTTTGTCTTGGTGCTCACTCAATCTATGTATTTAGAGGTGTTGTTGCACAAGTTGTGTAATTATGATATGAGCTATGACTCCTTGTCTTGATGTTGATGTTTTGGCGAGCTATCCCTTATCCTCTTTATTTCTTTGTGCTTGTTTTATGTATTTTATAGGCTTCCTCGACCAATGATGTGCAATGATAAGTGGAGAGGCTTGATTGGGGTTCCTTCGGGTTCCCCATTCGTTGTGTTAGGTCTAGGCCCTAGGCCTGGGTCATGACAGTTCTCTTAGAATCTGAATTGATTATCAATAACTTAACAGAGTCAGCATAAAGGACAAGTACCCTATACCAAGGATAGATGGCCTTTTTGATCAACTTCAAGGGGCTAGTCACTTTTATAGGATTTATCTTCGTTTTAGGTATCATCAAGTGAATGTGAGGGAGTGACATTCCCAAGACAGCTCTTTGGACTAGGTATGGGCACTTTGAGTTTGTGTTTATGTCCTTTGGGTTAACTAATGCGCCAGCTATATTTATGGATCTCAAGAATAGGGTCTTTAAACCTAATCTTGACTTGTTTGTGGTGGTGTTTATTGATGATATCTTGATTTATTCCCATATTGAGAAGGAACACGTGAATCACGTTAGGGTAGTGTTGCAAATCTTGAGGTAGGAGAAGTTGTATGCAAAATATGAAAAATGTGAGTTTTGGTTGAAAGAGGTTGCTTTTCTAGGGTATGTGGTGTCAGGTGATGGCATTAAGGTGGATCATAAGAAGACGGAGGTGACTAGAAATTTTCCTAGACCTTTAACTCCATCGGATATCAGAAGTTTCTTGGGTTTAGCGGGTTATTATCAGAGGGTTGTGAATGGATTATCTTCTATGGATTCTCCTATGACTAAGTTGGCACAAAAGAAGGCAATATTTGTTTGGACTGATGAATGTGAGAAGAGTTTCCAAACATTGAAAGATTAGCTTATCTTCAATCCTAGCTTGTCCCTGCACCGGTTCCTACATCGTGATATCGTGTAGCTTAGAATATGCATTAGTATGTTTGAATGTACTAAGTATGTTGGATGCAATGCAACAAGAAATAAGCTTCATAATTGACATACATAACAGTATACAATAGGCATGATTTAGCAACTTGACATGTATGACCAATGCATAAGTAAAACATGCCTAAGTAGCTCATACTCATATAGGATATCATATGTGTAGAAGAGAGCAAGCTAGATTTCCAAGGTATAAACCCCTTGGTTGGTTGATGATGGTTTTACCCAAACACCCCAGTAGTGTGTTACAAATCCCTCACATAGTTGATGATAATCACACCTTATCACCACGATGGAGAAGTACAAACCCCTCACACAGTTGATGAATACAAACCCCCACCTTGATTGTTGAGTACAAACCCCCACCTCGGTTACCTGGGCTCTTGTTCCCCCTGATCGGGTATGGTCTGATGCAACACTTTTATATAGAGTATATCATATACATAAGCTCATTTCATCATCATATACTCAATCATATCATACCTTATTCTTTGGACCTTCAACTCCTCGAGAAACCACATCCGAAAATTTTATCAAACACTTAGAGAGTGTGTAGTGCTAGTATAAAACAATGAAATATAGAGATGAAATCATGCAAGAAAATCTATTGTAAAGTCACCTATCTAACCTCAAATCAGCCAACTAGTAATCTACAACCTCTCACATAAAGAGCCTCAAAAGGAGACATACCAATACTAGAGGCATACTCAATCAAACAAAGATGGTCATCCCAACTACTTGTCAACTCCAATAGACATGCCCCAAGCATATCTTTAAGGGTTTGAATTGTTCTTTCCGCTTGGCCATCCGTATGAGTGTGGAAGGTTGTACTTAGGTGAACCGTTGTACCAGGACCCCTTTGAAAGACTTCCAAAATTGTGAAGTGAATTGTTAACAACGATCCGCTATGTTGGATAAAGGAACCCCATGTAACCTCACTAACTCATGGATGTACAACCTTGCATACTCTTCAGCTTCATATTTAGTCTTAACCGGTAGAAAGTGGGTCGATTTCATCATCCTATCAACCACCACCCTAATGGAATAAAAAAATTTTCTAGTCTTGGGTAACCCAACAACAAAATCCATATTGATCACCTCCCACTTCCAAGTGGAAATATCTATGTCTTGGGTTAGGCCACTCGGCCTTTGATGTTTGGCTTTGACTTGTTGACAACTATGGAAATCAGAAACGAAATTGGCAATGTTCCTCTTCATGCCTCCCTACCAATACACATCTCTGAAGTCTCTATACATTTTGGTGGAACCGAGGTGGATGGAATAAAAAGAATTGTGGGCCTCATCAAGGATTTTCTCCCTCAAACCATCATTACAAGGCACACACAACCTACCTTGGTACCTAAGCGCACCATCTCCTCCTTGAGAGAAAACCTCTACTTTTGCCCTCTTTCATCAACGCCTTCAATTCAAGCAAGGAGAAGTCAAGATCTAGTTTTGTTATCACCTCATCAACCAGAGAAGACTTAGACCCATCAACAACCACAACACCATCATCACCAATCTCTTCCAACCTAACCCCCAATCTAACCAATTGATGCACCTCCCTAGCTATCTCCTTATCACTACCATCAACATAGGCTAGGCTACCAATAGAAACCCAATTCGAAACGTCTTCCACCATATTTTACCAGGATGATCATGCACACTCATGTCATAGTTTTTGAAAAGTTCCAACCATCTCCTTTGCCTCAAGTTGAGGTCTTTTTGAGTGAAGACATATTGGAGGCTCTTGTGATCGGTGAACACATCTACATGTACCCCATACAAATAGTGACGCCTAATCATTAATGCAAACACAACGGTGGCTATATCTAGATCATCGGTAGGGTAGTTCTTTTCATGTTCCTTGAGTTGTCTAGAAGCATAAGGTATGACCTTACCATTTTCCATCAACACACAACCCAAACCGACCCGAGAAGCATCATAATACAACACAAATCCCTTAAGCCTATCTGGTCGTGACAATATAGAAGTGGACACAATGTTGTATTTCAATGTTTGGAAGCTCCTCTCACACTCACCGGTCCACACAAACTTAGCCTTCTTCTGAGTCAACATTGTCATAGGGGAAGCAATGGAGGAGAAATCATTCACAAACCTTTTATAATAACCCACTAGGCCCAAAAAGCTTCTCATATCTGATTGGGTCAATGGTCTAGGCCAATTTCTAATCACATCGATTTTCCTAGGATCCACTTTTATACCATCACCCGACACCACATGACCCAAGAATACAACCTCCTTCAACCAAAATTCACACTTGCCATATTTGTCATACAAATTTCTCCTCCCTCAATCTTTGAAAGACGAGCCTCAAATGCCCCATATGGTCCTCCCTCTTATGTGAATAGATCAATATATCATCAATGAAGACCACATTAAAGGAATCAAGGTAACGTTTGAAGATCCTATTCATTAGGTCCATAAAGATGGCCGGTGCATTGGTCAACCCAAATGACATCACAACAAACTCATAATGTCCATATCTAGTACGAAAAGTCATCTTGGGAATATCACATTCTCTCACCATCACTTGATGATACCCGGACCAAAGATCAATCTCAGAGAAATAGCTAGCCCCTTGCAATTGGTCAAAAAAATAATCAATTCTTGGAAGAGGATATCTATTCTTTATAGTGACCCTATTGAGTTGCCAGTAGTCAATGCACATTCTAAGTGACTCATCCTTCTTCTTTACAAACAACACCTGTGTATCTCAAGGTAATTGGCTAGGTCTAATAAATCCCTTTTCCAACCAATCTTTCAATTGTTCCTCTAACTCTTTCAACTCCGTGCGGGCCATAAGGTAAGGTGGAATGGAGATAGGTTGAGTATCGGGGAGGAAGTCTATACCAAAGTCTATTTCTCTTTAGAAAGGAACACGGGGAAGGTCATTTAGGAAGACATCAAGAAACTCACTTATAACCGTAACCGACTTTATGGAAGGGACTTTAGACTCCACATCTTTAACCCGCACAAGATGGTAAAGACACCCTTAGAGATCAAATTATGGGCTTTAATGCATGAAATGAGTCTACCCTTGACCACCACATCTTGACTTTCCCACTCAAGGGTACGTTCATTAGGAAATTAAAACTTGACCCTACAGGTTCTACAATCGATAGAAGCATAGTAGGCATGAAACTAATCCATCCCAAAAATGACATAAATCTACCATGTCTAATTCAACAAGATCACAAGGAAAAAACTTATATAAAAAGCAAATAGGACAACTTCCATAAACTTTCCTGGCAACAATAGAGGCACCAATAGAAGTAGACACTTCATATGACTCGTACAACAAGTTGGGGGCAACATGGAACTTTTTATCAACAAAAGGAGTAACAAAGGAAAGTATGGCGCCTGGATTAATCAAAGTGTACACATCAAAGTCTAACAATATCTTGAACCTCACCAACCCCTTGCCTTCCATGTAGAGCATAAAATTGACTATGCCTTAGCACATCACCTTGAGGACGACCTCTAACCAATGAAATTGCATTTGCACCCTAGCCCTTGCCATGGTTTCTTGGACAATATGCCTTCTTGTGACCAAGTTCCCCACATTTAAAGCATGCATTAGAACCCCTTAAACACGGGCCTCCATGGCACTTTCCACATTTAGGGCACACATTAATAGGAGCCACACTGCCAACACCTTGAGGCTTAGGGAAGTCACTGGCAAACCCCTATTAGTTGTATGAGAAGGCCCTTGGCCTTGATGAAATCTAGCAACCTTTTGGAATTTACCCTCAATTCGGGTCCTCTTGGCCTTATGCCCCCTTCTCTTCCTCAATTTCTCCTCCTCCATTTTCTCAGCATAGGTCATCAACTAAGATAAGTCCATTTCACTAATAAGCATGGCGGACCGGCATTCTTCAGTCACCAAGTCAGAGACCCCCATCATGAGCTTATTCATCTTAGATCTAGGATCAGCCACCAAATGAGGAGCATACTTTGGAAGTTAATTAAACTTGACGGCATACTTTCTCACATTCATAGCACTTTGTTTCAAGTTCAAAACTCCACCAACTTAGCTTCCCTAAGCTTAAGAGGGAAAAATGATTAAGGAAAGCCGATTTGAACTCCTTCTAAAGCACCACATTGCCGATTCCCTTCTCACCCTGCCATTGATCATACCATATTTGGGCTACCCCTTTAAGTTGGTATGCCTCCAAGTCCGACTTTTCATTTGGCCTAAAACCCATGATATTCAAGATATTGTAGACCTTATTAATGAACTCTTGTGGATCTTCATCCACCTTTGACCCATAGAACACCAGAGGGTTCATGCTCATGAAGTCTTTTACCCTAGCTCCCGGGTTAATAGCATGAGGGGCTTGGGCCCCTTGATTGACTTGGTTGGCCAATATTTAGACAAGCATAGTGAGAGCATCCTAGCGCTCACCATTGGTAGTTGCTCCTCAGGAGTTTGGGCCTTTCTCCCTCTAGTGTTTGACATGATCTAGCATATCAAAGAACAACCGTTAGGGGGGGAAACTTACCACAACTCTATAGAACTACTTTGAACAAATAGAAGGGAAACATTCCCTAAAATGTCTCATAGCCTCCTATTCTTAGTCATGACCCACATCACAACCATGAATAGGACTCTAATCGACTTGGTGTGTTGGATCCCGAGGATCTATCAACCTAGTTCTCTGATACCATATTCGTCACGACCAAACCTAGGGTCTAGGCATCACACAGGGCAAGAAAAACCCGAAGGGACCTCAAGCAAGCCTCTTAGTACATCATTACACATCCTTGGTCGCAGAAGCAATAAAACAAGCATCAAAAGATAATAAGGTGGGATAACCGAGGCTAAGGGAAAGAATTTTCATACGATAGACAATAAGAAAAATAGATCCAACGCTCTTAGCATAGATACATAATATGTCCGACAAACACCTTTAATACATAGATAAGAGCGAGCGCCAAGACAAAGTAACCGGGCTCACCTTCATAGTCAAAATAGATAATAAAGAAGAATGTCTCAATATATAATAAGAGCAACATAGACTAAGTTCCCCGAAGTGGAGAATTCACCAACTAGCATGAGTAGTATCGAACTCGCCACGTGGAGGAGGAGGATGATCAACTTGGGCACCGGTTCCTACATGGTCATATCATATAGGCAAGAGTATGTGTTAGTACATTTGAATGTACTAAGTATGTAAGATGTAATGCAACAAGAATTAGGTATCATAATAAAATGCATAAGAATAGACAATAGGCATAAGATAACAATATGGCATGTACAACCAATGCATAAGTAAAACATGCTTAAGTAGCCCATACTAATATAGGATATCATATGTGTAGAAGAGACCAAGCTAGATTTCCAGGGTACAAACCTTTCAGTTGGTTGATGATTGTCTCACCCCATCACCCCGGTGGTGTGGAACAAACCTCTCACATGGTTGATGATAATCACACCTTATCACCATGGTTACAAAGTACAAATTCGTCACATAGTTGATGAGTACAAAACCCCACCTCAGTTGACGAGTACAAACCCCCACCTCGGTTACCTGGGCTCTTGTCCCCCTGGATCGGGTATTGTCTAATGCAACACTTTATATATAATATATCATATACATAAGTTTATTTCATCATCATATAGTCAATCATATCATATCTCATGCTTTGGACTTTAACTCCTCAAGAAATAATATTCGGATATTTTATCAAACAATTAGAGGGTGTGTACTGCTAGTATAAAACCATGAAATATAAAGATGAAATTACGCAAGAAAATCTATTTTAAAACCATAAATCAATACCTTGCAACACCCTCAAGCAACATACATTAAAACGCCTTCTAAAAACTCACCATAGATCAAAGTTTTATAGCTCAAAGCATAGCAAAATGACAAAATTTCACATAACTTTAACATAGAGTGCAGTGAATTTCATAATAATCAATACCCATTTGTCAATCAACTTTAAATGTAATTTGAGTAAAAGGAGGCTTGGGTATCATGGGTGAAAGGAATCCATGAAAGAAACCCACATACATTAGCTTGGAGATGAACTTGGTGAAGATTGGAGATGGATACTTGAAGCTTGAAGAAGAACCTTAAAGGAAAACCTTAACTTAGGATGAGGGTTTGGGACTTGAATTTGTGAGTTAAAATATAGCTGAGTGTTTGAGAGAGTATTGGAAAATATTTAGGATGGTATGAGGGTGAAATAAGGCTAAGTATAGGTAAAAATAAGTTTGGGAACGCTTAGGCCCAAGACTTGAAAATCTTGGACCGAACTAACAAAACAGTCCCAAAATAAAGCTGAGGCGCATCCTGGAAGCGATGCAAAAATCTCACTGCAAATTGCACCATGGGATTTTCGAATTTTGATATGGTTACTCTAAAATTGGGGTTAGACCCTTTTCCCCATAATTTTGACCCCTAAACAAGAATATGAATTCGGATTATCGAAATAACAAATGAATTTTGAGATATATGAAATTTGAAATTCTGAGCATTTCTGAGGTACATTTTTGGGCATCTTTTGGGGTCATTTCATATCATATCATAAATGAATAGTCATCCCTTACGAACCGATCATTTTTGTAATAACTACCTTTCTTATGTTGGCATATAATTCAAGGAAAGGAGTATGGGACCTTGGGGGTAGTCCACACCGACATCCAATCCATCAGTGCTAGGTCATCATCCCACTAGAATACATATATATACGTGCTTGTGAAATGACCCAAAAACGTACCTCAGAAGTGCCCAAAAATGTTGTTTTCTATGTACCTAAAAAATCAATTTGTTAGTTTGAAAATTTGACTTTATATTCTGGTTTAGAGGGTCAAATTTAGTGGAAAATGTGTCTAACCCGAATTTTAGAGCAATTGTATCAAAATCCAAAAATCGCAAAATATGCTATTTAGGAGGGTCAACTTTGTAAGGGCATATCTCTTAGAACACAAATAATTGGGTGTCCCACAACCTATAAACTGAAAGCCTTTTGAATTAGCTTTCCAATGCACTTCGTTTAACCTCATTCTAAGTTCGGATGAAGAATTTATACCCATTTTCATAAAACTCATTTGTGCAGAAAATGTTGATTCCAGTAGGATTTTCGCATCACCTCCGTGACACGCCCCTATGTTTTTGGTGCCTGTTTTCATTTTTTTTGATACAATACTTGTAAGTGTTGGGCCAAAGGTTTCCACACTTTAAAATACATATACTTACCCTTATTTCACCCTCATATCATCCTAAACATTCCCCAATACTCCCTCAAACATTTAGACTCGTATTTTACCCTTAATTAAATTCTCAAACTCAAGACCAATCTTAATGATTTCACCAAGGATACTCTTCAAGCTTCAAGTCTCCATTGTAAACCTTCACCAAGGACTTCTCCAAAGCTAAGGTATGTGATGTTGAACAATTGCGTCCTTCCACCTATGGTGCCTAAAGCTTCTTTTTACTAATATTGCATTATTTAAAGCAGATATTACATGTGGGTATTGTATATTTAGAAATTTACTACACACTGATTTATGTTCATAAAAGTATGGTTGTTTTAACATGTTTTGAGCTCTAAATCTTGGATCTAATGTTGGATTTGATAATTTGATGTGAATGTCTTTGGTGTGTTGCAAGGTGTTGATTAAAGGTTTTAGCACTGATTTCCCTGCATGATTTCATCTCTAAATTGCATGCTCTTTTACCCTCATTAGACACCCGCCAAGTGTTTGATAAAATGTATGGTTATGATTTCTTGAGGATTTGAAGGTTCAAAGCATGAGATATGATATGTATGATGTTTTAATGTTATAATGAGCTTATAGAAATGATGTATGTATGTATGTATGTTCTATATAACATGTTGTATTAGACCATGTCCGATCAGGGGGCACAAGGGGCCGGATGACTATATGAGGAGTGAGTACCTTGCAACCAGGGTGTCAGGGTATGAACGGCATATACCATATGAGGGGTAAGTAACTTTCCACCAGGGTGTCCGGGTATGAACAACATCGACCATGTAAGGGGTAAGTACCTTGCCACCAGGGTTTCTGGTGTGAACGGTATCTACCATGTGAGGTGTAAATACCTTGACACCAGGTTGTCCGGGTCTGAACGACATCTACCATATGAGGGGTAAGTACCTTGCCACCAGGGTGTCCGGGTGTGAATGGCATTTCCTATCCAAAGTTGGGATTCTAGCTTGGTTTCTTCTACAAATATGATATCTTATATTAGATTGATTTACCCCAGCATGTTTTACCTATGCATCGACCATACATTCTATATTGCTATATTATGCATATTGTCTAATGTATGTATTTTGACTATGGAGCTTGTTTGTTGTTGCATTGCATCCCATATACGTAGTACATTCAAAGTAGTAACGCATACTTTTGCCTACATAATATCACCATATAGGACCGAAGCTCCTATTTATTCTTCTTGTGGCTCGATGGATTGTTCAAGTTAGCCTATGGTGAGTCCTCCATTCCGGGGATAAGGATTATTCTCTCACACTACGTATTAAGAGTCCCTTTACTTTATTGTATACTTATGACTATGAGAGCGAGCCCGGCTATATGTCTTGGACCACACTATTATCTATGTATAGAGGTGATGCTAGACTATGTATTTATGCTATGAATAGATTCTATTATCTCTTGACTCCATGTTACGACAAGTTCTCCTTTAGCCCCTTTTGCCCTTATTTCCATTCTTCAAATGTCATCTAATTATTTCTGCGACCAAGGACGTGCAATGATGTCACGCTCCAAAGTCCCATTAGGGCCGACTGGCACCCGTTACCAATAAGACTCGGGAGAACCAACCTGTAACTATGCACTTTCTATACATACTATAAGGGGTGGCTGCGTTGACATACCTTTAAGAAGATAAATAGCGATAACAAGCCTAAAGGAAATGCATATGACTAGGCCATTGGAGCCACGGTATTTAAAGTACCAGACATGACCACATTTTACTTTACATAGTCTACAAAGCCTCTAAATAAAGAAAGACATCTGATAAGGGTCGGGACAAGCCCCATCTCAACAAACTATGCAATAAAACATGTAAGCTCCACACATATACAAAGCCCCAAAGCAACCAGGAGCTTGGCGACAGCAACTGAATATCCTGTACTCCTACTCGGGAGATCTACTAGCACCTGTACCTGCAGCATGAAATGCAGGTCCCCCATAAGGGACGTCAGTATGACATAATGTACTGAGTATGTAAGGAAGGATATATTGCATGTAAAGTAACAACTCAAATGAAACCATGCATCTGTGGAAGAGCAAGGACCACCTTTAGTTATACTGTGGAATCATGTACTTTATGTTATTTATATTACTTTACCTTTACTGTAAAATCTGTACTTAAAATCTATTCACAGCTGTAATACAAATGACCAACTGATCAGTGGAAAACTGTATCGGGATCATCCCTGGCTAGGTTATTCCTTAACCCCTCGGGCTGCCACCCGTAATAAGATGTTTCCCGGGCTAGGTGATTCTTCCACCCCTCGAGATATGGGATCGTCCTTGGCTAGGTTCTTCCTTAAACCCCTAGGGCTACATCCCGTGATAGGATCATCCCTGGCTAGGTGATTCTTCCACCCCTCGGTCTACCACCTATCAATAAACAATATACTTTATCTTTCAATAACCTTTGAGATGGTTCTTTTGGTGGTCACTATATTGGAGCTGTATGAATGTATATATAGCATGTGACATATAGATAATATATAAGACAATATGACAAATAAAAGAGTACATTGGATAAACAATGAAATGTATATGAAATGGAACAACTTGTGAACTTTATTTCGTAACAAGAACTCATGTAACCTGGTATCCAAACATGTATGCAGTTTTGAAGGTGACTATGTATGGAATCATATGAATATGTACAAGAGTGGAGACATAGTTAATATTTGTGTCGGAGATGGTGAATGCCTTTATGTACCAAGGAGAGATCTATGTTTCATACAAAGTGATACTAAATCAAGTAACCTTACATACCTCATTGTATGACCTCATTACTAACTTAAGATAACCTTCCCTTCCTCCAAATATTTATCTACAACATAGTAGGTGATAAAACTAACATTAGAAGCTAATAAAGACATCTTGGCAGCCCAACACATAACAAAATAACACACGGGCAGCAAGCTTTTAATTAGTGACGTCAAGACGTTTTGTCCCACCTTTTCACTTGTAACTATATTTTCGAACAACAATTCTTATGTATGTGTCATATACATCTTGTTTCAGCCTATTGACAGTCCTACCACAGCCCAAAAAGTTCAACATATAGCAATTCCACACAACCTAAAAATGGACAGCATAATGTTACCTTCCCTCGCTACATTTTGACGTCGATAATTCCAAACCTATTCCAACTCTAACCAAACTATTCCAGCAACATTTACACATACAAATAGCCTTGAGTCATTCTCAAAATAGTAACAAGTCAGTCAGTAAGGAAGTGAGACAATAGCATTCTACCCAACAGTCCACTAGTCCACACTAAGAACACAATTGCGATATCATATACTCACTCACTGTTATGGACTGTAAAAGTGATTAATTAGCCTTTTCACATTGCTAAAACACCACCCTTTGTTTAATACATAAGTAATACTTCATTATAAATCCATCCAACAAGAGAAAAACCTCTTAATTAACAAGAAAATTTCACAAGAATCCTTAGCATACAAACTGTCCGGAATTTCCAGCATCAACATACTAACATATACTTCTTTTTGTTCACAATAAAACCATAGTAAAAACATGTATAAACTTATTTACCACTATATTCTAGGTATAGAGATTGTATAAGAACCCTAGAAGTTCCCTTTTTGCTTCTTTGCGAAGTCAATACATGTTGAGAGAAAAGTTGGAGACAAGGCTGATTTTTTCGTGTTCAAGATAATAGTGACTTGTGGGAGCTGCTTTAGGCCTTTTTTAAATTTATACTTGTATGACTTACTAAGGGTACTTAAGCATTATATCACCAAGTAGGTGATGCAGCTCCTTCCTCATTTCACTTGCGCCTTTTGGAGCTCCAAATGCGTGGGCCTTTGCTGCCCATTTTTCAGATTTCTTCTTCTTAATTAGTTGGGCCTAACTTGCTAAGAATATTTTAATGGTCTTGGGCTCTCTTTATATCCTTCTTGGGATGATCATATAGTCCATTTAGTATGCTAAAATATGTGTCTAAGTTACATCATTAACACGTAGTTTATTCATAATCAAACTTTGACAAATCTGACGTCGAACCTTGTCTACGTTTAGCTTACAAATTTAAGCTAAGCAAGTAGGTGACTCACCTACTAGCTTACTAAGTCCTACAAGCACCTCAATTTTGTTATTTCATTTTAAGGCCATAATCTTCTCAATTCAAGAAAAAATATGTATTCACTCGATCCTCCTAAGCATTAGACGCACATATAGCCCATTAACGCGAGATTCAAGCACTTTCAAAAATTAGCACTAATTTGACCAAACTATGTTATGTTTCATTTGAATTGTGCTAGTAATTTAAGGTGTGGGGTGTTACATCCTCCCCTCCCCCTAGGAACATTCATCCTTGAATCTTAGCATAATTGGATAGCTTAACCAAGTTTAAATCTTTACTTACATAAACTGTTTGACAACACATTCAGCATTCAAT
>JAABOM020078168.1:0-33125 GCA_011800125.2 Solanum clarkiae | reverse complement strand
TTTCGACACTCTCTTAATAGTGACCCGCTTGGCCACACTTGTAACATACATCACTCCCCTCGCGACATTTACCCATGTGTAATTTGCAACATGTACCACATGGTGGTTTACCCGTGAACCTTGAGCCACACTAGCTTGTGACTAAGAAGCATGTGCTCCAACATTCTGGGCCCTCTGATCATTCCTGATTCTAAGTGCTGGTGCACTAACAAATGATGGTGCTGGCCCTATTGAAACCTATTACCATTCCCCTTCTTTCCAACTTCATGGCTGGATGTTTTAGATTTTTTACTTTTGAACTCGTCTCTATAATGCTGCCTCTCCTTATCAGCTTGTTGCACAAAGGTCATCAGTTTCCTAATATCCATATCACTCACATGCATTGTTCCCCTCCTATCTCTTCGGCCCTCTGTTCAGCCCATCCACAGATATTCCTATCCTCCCCCTTATATCAGCAACCATGTCTGGAGTATGTCGAGACAGTTGAGTGAACTTCAACCCTAAACCCTTGCACAGTCATAGAGCCCTGTTTCAAGTTCAAGAACTCTCTTACCTTAGCCTCTCTTCATTCTCTTGGGAAAAAGCGCCTCAAGAAAGATTCCTCAAACATTGCCCAAGTCAGCACTGGGGCATCCTCTCCTCTACTCTTCTTCCATAGGTTGAATCTAGCCACACCCTTGAGTTGGTAAGAGGCCAGTTCAACCCTATCAGTATCAGCCACATGCATTACTTGGAATAGTTTCTGAAGCTCTTTCACATAGTTCTCAGGATCCTCAGTAGATGTAGATCCTATAAACTCAGGAGGATTCATCCTCAAGAACTTCCATACTCTAGATGTGTCATGTGCATCATTTTTACTCATTCTTGTCTCGTAATAGGTGTTCTGACAGCTTGGGCTAAGGTTTGAATAGCCTGGCATAGCTCAGCATTGGAGACCTCATCTTGTGGGGGGCTGTTGAACAAGGACAACTGGTTCCATGGGCTCTTTATGTCCTTGAGGCTCAGGTGGGTTAACACTTTGTCTGGTAGGAAATTCTCTACCTCTGACGGCTCTTGTGGGAGGCATGTTCATAACTCTACAATGCGCAAAACATGAATTAGAAAAGGACCTTTCATAGAGCATAACTCTAAACTACGATTTAGAACATAAAAGAAGGGAAACAATTCCTAAATGTCTAACAATTATGGATGTGGAGCTCTTTACACCAATAATAAGGACTCTACTAGACACGACTTCATGGACTTCCTAGGACACCTGAACTCGTGCTTTGATACCAAGCTTGTCACGCCCCAAGAAGGGAGCCAAGACTTGACCGGCACCTAGAGACTATTGTTAATCCCCAAGCGAACCACTTGGCATCATCACAGTTATTTAGTCAACAAACTCTACTAATTGGTAGAAGATATATAGAATGTAAATGGTCACATCTATCCAATCTCAAAATAATATAATAAATAAAAGGCTAGTAGAATGAACTAGCTCAACAAGTCTCAACAATCAACATTCGCCTCTAGTCTATGAAACCTCTATTATTATCAAGTGGTGTCAATGACAAACCAATGACTACTTCAATCAAAATAAAGCTATCATCCAACTCTATGAGCCAGATGAAATATAAGTAATGAATCCTCCAAAGTAGGGGAGGCTTACCAATCAACTGACTGCTCAAATCCTCAATGATTCACCTGTTCACGATCCTTAATCCCAGTATCTGCATCATAAAATGATGCAGCGCCGAGTGGCATCAGTACGTGGAATGTACGATATGTAAAATGGCTGAATAAAATAAAAACATGTAGAATAATAAGGAACAATATCAACTCGTAATAATCAGCAATCAACATGTCAAATGTCTATCTAAAGCAAGAATAAAAAGTAAACAAGTGACCAATCAACCAATCAAACCTCATCAATCAAATCAGACTCATCTCAAAGGAACTTAACTCAACTCATCTTATCTCATCTCGACTCAGAGTACTCAAGGTAAGAACTTTCTGAGAGTTTCTTTTATCCGACAATAACTTATGAGCCAGTGATTATACAACAAGCCACTTTTGTTGCCACAGCCGTTCCGTATTTGCCAGGTAGGGAATAAATTGAATCCACTAGGGACCTCAACAAATACAACAAGTCCTCTATTGTTTCAGGGATTCTATCAAGAAGGAACCTCAACATAATATAATGTGATGGTCTTAATTCTCACCTATGCTTGGCTATGTAGTTTGGCAAGTGCAAGTTGGATTAACTCTTACTCTTTCGATGCTTGATACTCCTTCCAAGACTCAATGCTCATAAGAAAATCAATCCAATTAAATATCTCAATCAACTCATCTTAAATCAGCCTCATGGAGGCACTCATTATTCAATCAGTTTCATAGGGACTCTCATCATCTCATCAATCAACGTCTCAATTAGTAGATCAAAACTTAGAACAATCATTAGTGAACAAATGAATAAACAATCATTATAGTTCATTTGGGAACATTCATGGACACTCAAGATCTATCAACCTATCATTATTCTCACCTTACAATCAACCATCACAATCAACATTCTCAGTCAAGGCTCTAGACCCCATCCCTATGTTCATTCATGCATGCTTTCAAAAGTCAATATATAGGGTTCATGCAATATCCCATGAAAAGTAATCAATTCAAGAAAATAAGTTTATGATGATCATCAACATATAAAAATACATGTAAGTAATATAATTTTCAAGAAACCATTCAAGAATCATGTATGTAGACTCACTAGACTTTCAACTCTTCTGTGATCATCTATGGGGCACATGGGAGAATAATCTCATGCTTTTAGTTTAGCCTTACATACCTGGGATGAATTTATCAACATTTGACTTTAAGAATTTTCCTTCAAATTCTCCAATTTACGCTTCTCTCTTCTCTTCTCTCAAGCCCTAACTTTTCAATGATTTAGAATGGATTTTTTTACCCTTTCATCGCTCAAAATAATCTATTTTGATCATGTTTTGAGTTTAGGATGGGTTGAAAATTATTCAGAATAGCCCTCACGAATTTTAAGAAAACTTTTCCCTTCGGAAGAGTGGGTCTGCAACGCGGACCCATTGTGCCGTAGTGTATTTTTTTCTGAAGTTTTTTTTCAAATGAGTTTTCCAATCCTATCGAAAAAAATTGAAAAAAAATAATTGTAAGTTCACTACAGAGGCGCATTTCATCTCTGTCGCACACCATCATTATTTTTTATTTTCAGACCGATAAGTTATCTTTTGATCCGGTTGCTCTAAAAATCGACCGAGATCATTTTTCTACTCAATTTTTTATACTGATCGCATATACGGCCTCAGATTTGCAAACTGAGTATGGGAAAATACATTACGCGCACATCTCTACTCTAGAGTTATTTTGGTAATTTTACCGGGCGTTACATTGTTAGACATGAACACCAAGTAGGTTATCATTTCTAAAGATGTGCACTTCATTGAACACATTTTTTCTTTTATTACTGCATAATCTAGTTCTCCTATCTTTCCTGCATTTTTTTTTGAATTTGATCCTTCTCCTTCTCAAGTTTCTCCCTAGGGTTCTACCTCTCCAATCATTCCTCCCTTAGATACAATTTTGGAATCTTCTTCCCAGTCTCCCAATCTGCTTGTACCTAGTACACCTCCCTCTCAATCTTCCTTATATATCTCTTTTAGCCTTGATCCTCCTCTCAGATGGTCCAGTTGATCTACATTAGGGAAAATTCTCTCTCATGTACATGATTACATTTGCAATCTTTCTCACTGATGTTAGTCACTTTTATTTCTCGTACCACTATATCTGTCAATGATATTTCTCCACCTAATCAAACCACCCTTCATCTAAATTATGACATCCTAGAACCCACTAGCTATTCTCAAGCTTGTTCACATCTTGGTTGGCAGGGAGCCATGGATGCTGAACTTGAAGCCTTAATATCCAATCATACTTGGGATGTGGTCCTTTTACCCCAGGAAAGGAAGGCTTTACCTTGTAAATGGGTTTACAAAATTAAGCAACATGCTGATGGCACTTTGGAAAGACTAAAGGCAAGATTGGTTGTTAGGGGTGACATCCAAAAACAAAGGATTGATTTTACTGAGACTTGCTCTCCTATTGTTAAAATGACTACTATTAGATGTTTCTTCGCTATTGCAGCTAAGAAAGCTTGGGACATTTCTCAATTTGATGTCAATAATGCTTTTCTCCAAGGTGATTTACACGGGGAGGTTTATATGAAATTTCCTGCTAGTTTAGTTCGTTCTCACCCTAATCTGGTTTGCAAGCTCAAAAAGTGTCTCTATGGCCTTAAACAAGCCTCTAGGCAATAGTATGCCAGACTTGCAAGAGCCCTCAGCTTTAAAGGTTTTACTGCTTCTCAATATGACCACTCCTTGTTTTCTAAGAAGGCAGGACACTTTATCATTATTATTGCAGTCTATGTGGATGACTTACTTATTACATGTGATGATCACAAGGAATTCACCGATCCTAAGAATTTTCTCAGAGTTTAAAATCAAGGATCTTGATCTCCTCCACTATTTCTTAGACATGGAGATATTGAGAGAATCACAAGGTATTATCATTCATCAGCGAAAATATACCTTGGACCTTTTGCAGGAGTTTGATACATCTTATCTCCCTTAAGTTCTTCTTCTTTGGATCCATCTGTAAAGTTATCTACAGATTCTGGGGAGTTCATGTCAAATCCTAACACCTCATTGGGAAACTCAACTATTTGACCCATACTCGACCTGATTTCTATTGTTGGGTTTTGATTCTTAGCCAGTTCATGCAAAAACCATATATTTCTCATTATGATGCAACTTTACGAGTTGTGAATTACCTGCGGAATTATCCTATTTAGAATCTGTTTATGTCTGCCCCCTCTTTTTTTTCCCTTAAGGCTCTCTGTGATGTCAATTGGGTATCTTGGAGGAATATGAGAAAATTCGATTAGTGGGTTTTCATCAATTTTGGGGGTTCCCCTATTTCTTGGAACTCTAAGAGGCAAACTATTTTACTCTTGCTAATTTTAGATTCCATTATGTTGAATATTTGTTATTATGAGAGTGAGCCCAGAAAGTGTCTTAGCCTCCACTTTTTTCCATATTAGGTGTATTATTGGATGTTATGATGTACTTATGCTATGAGTTTGACCCCTCTATGCTTTTATGAATATCAAGACTTCCCTTAGTCATGCTTTCCATTTTATTATACCTCTTATTATTGCTTACTTTGCTTCCGCGACCAATGATGTGTGATTGATATGCTAAGACACTTGTTTAGGGTCCCTTCAGGTTCTCATTCACCGTATCATGTCTAGGCCCAAGGCTTGAGTCGTGACAAACTTGGTATCATAGCACTAGGTTGTTAATGGTCCTCAAAAATCCAACACAACACATTGACTAGAGTCTTATTCATGGTTGTGAAGTGCGCCACAACTATAAATGAGAGGCTATGAGGCATTTTTAGGAAATGTTTCACTCCTTTATGGTCTATATCGTACTTTAGGTGTAACTATAAGGTTTTTCCCCTAACAAATGCTCTTGTTTCTTTCTAGATCATGTCCATTCAGAGGGGAAGACTAAGGAGAGCCTGTATTCTCGAGGAGAAATCGGCCCCTCCTGCTCCTCAAGCTCTTCAAGATGGAGGGGTACCGCAAGAAGAGTTTCGAGATGCTATCACAACGTTGGCCCGTGATATGACCAACCAAATGAACCAAGGGGCCCAAGACCTCATGCTCCCACTTTGGCCTCTAAGGTGAGGGATTTCACAATAGAATCCACCGGAGTTCCATGGATCCAAGCCAGAGGAGGATCCCCAAGAGTTAATCGATGAGGTATATATAGTGCTATCTATCATAGGGGTCAATTCGGAAGAGAAAACGGAGTTAGAGGCCTTGGGAGGAGTTCAAATCCGCATTCCTTAACAGGTTCTTTCCAATCGAGCTAAGGGAGGCTAAGATGAGGGAGTTTATGAACCTGAAGCAAAGTTCTATGAGTGTGAGGGAGTATATCCTCAAGTTCAATAAGCTCTCTAAGTATGCTCCACAATTGGTTCCTGAACCAATATCAAGGATGAAAAAGTTTGTGTTGGGAGTGTTCGACTTGGTTAATGATGAGTGTCATACCACTATGTTAGTGGGTTATATGGATTTGTCCCGTCTCATGACATATGCCAAGAAACTAGAGGGATAAAAGCTTAGAAAATGAAGAAGCAGTGAGTCCAAGAGGGATCATTTTGAAGGTGGTTTACAAGGTTCCAAGGGTGGCCGATTTCCTCAAGGCCACAAGTTTCAAGGCCAAGGGCCTTCCAATGCTCCTAATAAGAGATTTGCTAATGATAATCCAAGATTCCAAGGTGGTAATGGTGGGATGACTCACCCTAAGTGCCAAAAGTGTGGAAGGAACCATAGTGGCCCGTGCTTGAAAAATCTAATGCTTGCTTTGGTTGTGGTGAAGTGGTTCACAAGGTTATTGATTGTCCTCATGCTCAAAACAAAGATAGAGATGGTCGTCCACAAGGTCAAACTGCTAAAGCGGGTCGAAAGGCAAAGGGAGGCCAACAAGAGGGGTGCTCCAAGGCAAAATAGATTCTATGCTCTTCAAGGAAGGCAAGGGATGGATGAGGTGCCCAATGTCATCACCGGTATGTTAAAGATTTTTAATTTTGATGTGTATGTATTGATAGATCCGGGTACCACTCTTTTTTTCGTTACTCCTTTTGTTGCTAAAAAGCTTCATGTGAATCTTGAATTGTTGTGTGAACCTTATGAAGTGTCTAACCCCGTTGGTGAGTCCATTGTTGGTAGAAGAGTCTATAGAAATTATCCCGTGTTCATATTGTATAAAGTCTTGCCTTGTGATTTTGTTGAATTAGATATGGTGGATTTTGATGTCATTCTTGGGATGGATTAGTTGTATGCATATTATGCTTCTATCGATGGTAGAACCCGTAAGGTTAAATTCCAATTCCCCAATGAGCCCGTCCTTGAGTGGGAAAGTCGTGATGTGGTGGCGAATGATAGATTCATTTCTTGTATTAAAGTCTAAAAGTTGATTTCTGAGGGTTGCCTTCATCATCTTATGAGGGTTTGGGATGTTGAGTCCAAAGTCCTTCCTATTGAGTCAGTTCCAGTGGTTAATGAGTTTTTTGATATCTTTCTCGATGAGCTTCCCGATGTTCCTCTCGAAAGGGAAATAGACTTTGGTATAGACTTCCTTCCCAATACTCAACCTATTTCCATTTCCCCTTACCATATGGCCCCGATGGAATTGAAGGAATTAAAGGATCAATTGAGGGATTTGTTGGAAAAGGGTTTCATAAAGCCTAGTAAGTCACCTTGGGGTGCACCGGTGTTATTTGTGAAGAAAAATGATGGTTCTCTTAGAATGTGCATTGATTACCGATAACTTATAGGATTACCATAAAGAACAAGTAGCCTCTACCAAGGATTAATGAACTTTTTGATCAATGGGGTTAGTCACTTTTCTAAGATTGATCATTGGTCTGGATACCACCAAGTGAAGGTGAGGGAGTGCGATATTTCTAAAATGGCTTTTTGGACTAGGTATGGATACTTTGAGTTTGTGGTTATGTCCTTTGGGTTGACTAATGCACCGACTATATTTATGGATCTCATGAATAGGATCTTTAAAACATACTTTGATATGTTTGTGGTGGTCTTTATTGATGATATATTAATTTATTCCCGGAGTGAGGAAGAGCATGTGAATCACTTGAGGGTAGTGTTGCAAATCTTGAGAGAGGAGAGGTTCTTTGATAAATATAAAAAAATGTGAATTTTGGTTGAAAAAAGTTTCTTTTCCAGGGCATGTGGTGTCAGGTGATGGCATTAAGGTGGATCCTAAGAAGATGAAGGTTATTAGAAATCGGCCTAGACCCTTCACTCCATCGGATATTAGGAGTTTCTTGGATTTGGCGGCTTAGTACCAGAGGTTTGTGAATGGTTTTTCTTCTATTGCTTCTCTTGTGACAAAGTTGGCCCAAGAGAAGGCAAAATTCATGTGGACCGATGATGTGAAAAGAGTTTTCAAACCTTGAAAGATAAGATTGTCTCCGCTCCTATCTTAGCTCTACTAGAAGGGCTGGAAGGGTTTGTGGTATATTGTGATGCCTCAAGAATTGGTTTAGAGTGTGTTTTGATCTAAAATGGCAAGGTGATAGCATATGCCTCTAGGCAACTTAAGGTACATGAGAAGAATTATCCCACCTATGATCTTGAATTGACGGTTATAGTGTATCCTTTAAAGATTTGGCGTCATTACTTGTATGGAGTTAATGTTGATATGTTTATCGACCACAAGAGTCTCCTATATGTGTTCACCCAAAACTATCTTAACTTGAGACAAAAAGGGTGGTTAGAGCTCCTTAAAGATTATGATATGAGTGTACATTATCATCCCGGCAAAGCTAATGTTGTGGCCAATGCTCTAAGTAGAGTGTCCATGGGTAGTCTAGCTCATATTGATGATGGTGGCAAAGAGGTGGCTAGAGAAGTTTACTTATTAGGAGTTAGGTTTGATGAAGTTGAAAATGGTGGTATAGTAATTGTTGATGGTTCTAAATGTTCTTTGATTGAAGAAGTAAAATCAACACAAGATCTTGACCCCGCTTTGTTAGAGTTGAAAGCGTTAGTGAAAGATGGTAAGGTGGAGGTTTTCTTCTAAGGGAGAGATGGTGCCCTTAGGTACTAAGGTAGATTATGTGTGCGTAATGTTGATGACTTAAGGGAGTTGATCTTAAAATAGGCCCATAATTTATCCTATTCTATTCACCCCGATTCTACAAAGAGGTATAAAGACTTGAGGGAGGTGTATTATAGGGTAGTATGAAAAGAGATATTGCAAAGTTCATATCTAGATATCACAATTGCCAACAAGTGAAAGCCGAACATCAAAGACCAGGTGACTTAGCCCAATACATAGAAATTCCTACTTGGAAGTAGGAGGAGATCAACATGGATTTTGTGGCTGGGTTGCCTAAGACTAGAAACACTTCGACTCTATTTGGGTTATGGTGGATCAAATGATAAAGTCGTCTCACTTTCTACCTATCAAAACCACTTATGACGCCGAAACTTATGCCAAGTTGTATATATATGAGTTGGTCAGATTGCATGGGATGCCCTTGTCTATCATTTTGGATCGCAGTGCTCAATTCACTTCTCACTTTTGGATGTCCTTCCAAAGAAGTCTTGGTACCAAGGTTAAGCTTAGCATGACTTTTTATCTTCAAATGGATGGTCAAGCCGAGAGGATTATCCAAACTCTTAAGGATATGCTTAGAGCTTATATTTTGGAGTTTAAGGGTAGTTGGGATAAACATCTTCCACTTATTGAGTTTGCTTACAACAATAGCTATCACTCAAGCATTGGTATGGCTCCCTTTGAAGCTTTATGTGGTAGGCATTGTATATCCCCAGTTGGGTGATTTAAAGTGGGGGAGATGACTTTGATAGGTCCGAATTTGGTCATGGAAACCTTGGAAAAGGTGAGGTTGATAAGGGAGAGATTGAAAATAGCCCAAAGTAGAAAAAAGTCCTACTCCGATGTAAAGAGAAGGGATCTTGAGTTTAAGGTTGGTAATTGGATTTACTTGAAAGTCTCACCCATGAAGGGTGTGGTCCGGTTCGGCAAGAAGGGGAAATTAAGCCCAAGGTTTGTGGTTCCTTATAAAGTCTTAAAGAGAGTGGGTAAGATTGCATATGAGTTGGAGTTTCCTATGGATATGAATATGCTTCATCTGGTTTTTCATGTGTCCATGTTGAGAAAGTGTGTGGGTGACCCAAGTGCTATAGTTCCCTTGGATATTGTGGGTGTTGTAGAAGGTAATTTGACCTATGAGGAGGCCCTGGTGGAGATTATAGATGGACAAGTGAAGAGGTTGGGAAATAAAGATGCAGCTTCCGTCAAGGTCCTTTGGAGGAACCAACAAGTTGAAAGTGCCACATGGAAAGCTGAGACGGACATGAAAAAGAAATACCCATATCTCTTCCACTCTACTCAAGCCGAAAGTACTAATATAAGTCCCATATATGATTTCAAGTCTTAAGTTTCAGCCTTCATATCATTTTGCGTGCACTCATATTTATGTTAACAAGTTTATAGTGATTTTGACATTCATGTTGAGATTTTCAAAAATGATATTTAAATGCATTTGTTGTATTCATGTCGGGCTGAAATCTTCATTATTACTTCTCTCATGCATATTTCTTTGACATTCGGGGACGAATGTTCCCAAGGGGGAAATATTAAAATGCCCCAAGATGTGCTTCGGAATGCCCATAATCGTAATTTTTATATATCTCAAAATCCATGCATGATATCAAAAATTTGACTTCATATTCTCGATTAGAGGGTAAAATTGAGTGAAAATGGGTAATAACCTCGATTTTTGAGGACCCGTAATGAAAAATAATTTTTGCTAATTTCAGATTTCCAGAGAGCATCTGCGCCCTAGCCGCGACGCGCCAGTGGCGCAGAGCAGTATAATTTACTCCTTCGCGTTTGGTCCGCATCATAGACTGGACACAGACCAGTACAATATTTTCCTTAGTTTTTCTTATGCGCCCAAGGGCATTGGGGTCATAGCCCCATGCCCACTAAAATGTGAAATCACCCATACTTAGCCATTTTTTAACTCTATAACTCACAAAACCCTCTCTCAAACCCCTCTACGACTCTATCAATTTTCTCATTCGAATCTAAGGATCTCAAGCTTAACTTTGGAACTCAAGGATTCATTTCAAGCTCTAAAACTACTTCAAGTTCACTTCAAGGAGATCAAGGTTTAAGGTATGTGGGTTTCATCCATTGGGTCTTCTTACCCATGGAGCCCAACCTTCCCTTTTCATGAAAAATTGTATATTTTCAAGTTATATTACCTATGAGTATCTTTTATTATGAATTATGAGCATAAATTATGTTGGAGTTTTATCAAATATTTGAGTGATTATGCATGACTATCTATTTCAAGCTTATACCATGATTTGATTATATCTATTGGGACTATGCATGTTTTGAGCTATGAAGCTATGCTTTATCATGAGCTTTTGTAATGGATTTCAAGGTAATCTACATGAGGGTTTTACTACATTTTGGTGGGTTGATTTACATTAAGTTTACTCATCTTATTTCACTCTTGAATTGCATGGTTTTGAACTAGTGTCATGAACCCACTAAGTGTTTGATAAAATGACGTGACAAGAATTCTAAGTTATTGATGATCTATTATATGATTTATAAGTCAAGTGACTTCATGATGATTAAGGGCTTTCAAGTATATATTAAATTCATGAAAAATATCTATGGTTTTACAAGTATCAAATTAAGCCCTATTTCAAGATTTTTACCTCTTGTGAGCCATTCATGTTAAAATAAGGGTTCATGTATGCTTATGATCTATTCTCATGTTCAAGTTAGGCTCACTACTAGAGGTCAAGCATGTTTATGAGCTACTCAAGTCATGTTCTTATAAGCTATTCATGTTATGAACAAAGTATGATTATTTTAAGTATTCCGTGGAATTTGACTTAGTACCGATTAAAGTTTAAGATGGGGGCTCGACTTAAGGGGTCCTTATATAAAGTCTTTAGTCTCTAAAATATGTACCACTATAGGATTATGATTATTACCCTTGCTATACTAGTGGATCCATCTAGTTCATGTTATAATGTTTGGTTTGCCTTGGCAAGTAGATCACACTTCGCAGGGGGTGTCATGTCCGGTCACCTAAACTGAGGAGGTGTCAGGGATCGGAGTCCAAGTTGTAGTTGCTTTGTCTATGTCGATTAAGGTCACTTTCCACATATGTGTACTATATATATTGTGCAAGATGAATGATTTACAAGCATGTTTTATTATGAGCATTGATCATGCATGCCATATTGAGATTATGTATCCATTGTTATGATTATGCATTTTGACTATATTGGCTTATATTTCATTGCATTGCATCCCGCATACTTAGTACATTCAAACGTACTAATGCATACTTTATGCCTATATGATATTACCATGTAGAGATCGGAGCTCCTTTTGATCATCCTCTACATGGCTAGTTCGATACTTCAGAGATAAGCTTTGGTGAGTCCTCAAGTTCTAGGACACTGTCTATATTACTCTTGCTATTTTGAGACTACATTATGTTGAACACTTGTTATTATGAGGGTTAGCCCAGAAAGTGTCTTGGCTCCCGCTCCTTTCCTTGTTAGAGGTGTTGTTGGATATTATGATGTACTTATGCTATGAGCTTGACTTTTCTATACTTTTATGAATATCAAGACTTCCCTTTGTCCTACTTCCCATTTTATTATACCTCTTATTGTTGATTACTTCCGCGACCAAGGATGCGTGATTGATATGCTAGGAGGCTTGTTTGGGATCCCTTCGGATTCTCATTCGTTGTGTCACGTCTAGGCCCTAGGCTTGGATCGTGACAAGCTAGCGGAACATAATAGAAGGTTCTTTATTTCTTTCCTTTCATTGTATATATACAGGATGAATTGTAACTTGGAAATAGATCAATATACAGAAATTTTTATTTCTATTTGTCTCTTTCAAACAGAGGAAGTACCATTTTTCACTTTACACATATTATAAGCTATTTTTGACATACATATGTTGTATACAAACTTCCTTATATCATATACACATACCCTGCTCCCTGATTATCACTTTTCATGTGAGATGTGTTATATACTACTTTCGCATGTAAGGTACATCAAATATATATCGCAAATATATTACTTCTGTATTCATTACATATAAGTATATACCATATATATACATTCCGTAACTTCGACAACATATTTTGATTACTTCACTTATTTTCACTTTATTAAAACACTTCCTTTTAGATCATCCTTTAAAACAAGTAATAATCAAAATAGATCATAATGTAGTTAGTTAGACTAAATTTAAGCATGTCTAATAGATTTTAAGGAATACCTAACCCCTTCCCCTTAAAATAAATAATTTCCTTACCAACAAATTCTATATTAAAATCTCACTTGTTTCATAGATTTAGATAGTTTATATTTTAGAACACAAGGTTTTGACATTTTTTAAGACTATATAATTTCAAAACTAAAGAAACACAAATCATAAATTGTAAATTTTTTTGATTAGTTTGAAATATAGCGCGCAACATGAAACATCATTATAGTAATTGATTTATTATGTTTCATAATTATATAACAATACACGCATTTCCCTCACGAGCTAGTGTTCTGCCATATCATTGTGAAAGGTTTCATTGATAAAGTTCTCATCATTGAAGAAACAAGATATATCACCATTTTTGTTTAATAAAATATCAAAGTGGACGATTGACTCGTTTCATATTATAAATAATCACAGGAAATCCTTTGATAAAATCGGATTTCTATTTCTCAATGATATTCCACGATCAAGACAATTAGCTGAATTAATTTATTTTCTTTTGATAGTTTTTATATTTATCAAGGCTTAAATTTGTGACACTTGATATTTCTGAAGAGAGCTAGTATTTGTTAATTTTTCATGAGTATTTGCTACTAAAATTTCCCTTGTCGCACCAAGGATATTGATGATATTACAGTTAAAGAAAATGAAATATCAAGTCAAGATCAGGTGAAAATTATGTTTTTCCTTTGCCATCATCTTAATAAAAGGGTTAAAAAGCCAATAGTAGATCTTGAAAAATTCATTGGAATTATGAAGTAATTTGAAGGAATGACATGACCACCTAAAAGACCATGATATTGCCAAAATATATTTTCTTGACCTTCTTTAGAAGTTTTTTATGAGAATTTTTTATAAATAGCTTAGACTTGAAACTTAATATGATCAAATAACTTTATTTTATATAATTACACAATATAACCTTGGCTATGTGACTTGGAGGGGAGGAGAGAAGCAGGCAAGATCAAAAGAGGGAGGAGAGAGGCGAACTATATATGTATATCTGTCGAATTGACTATGTATATCTGCCAACATAATTGTATATATGCGGCTGGTATGCATTTGTAATTGTATATCTGCACGAAATTACAGAGAGAGAGGAGAGAGGTGAGAGAGAGGAAGAGAGGAGAGAGAAAAAGAGCAACAAAATTCTAATTATAGCTATAAATTGTTATTTTTTCAAACTATAATTGTATAGTGTAAATACATATCATATATTTGTATAATTATACTATTTTTCTTTTTATTATTTATATATTCTAAACACTTGTATTGCTTGTATTTGGGCTTCGACTAATATTGACCCAAGATTTTATTAACAACTCAAAGTGGCCTCCTGGCCTTGCTGCATTTGAATCAAATGGGAAGGAATCTTTCTAAAAGTCATTTACTTTTTGCACAGATTTATCCTGTTTTAGGGTAGTTTCTAATTTTTATTTTTTAAATTGGTAGTCTTTAATTTTTACTCTTGCTTCTTATTTAATGAAAGTTTATAGGTCAAATTATTCTTAAATATGACCTAATTTTGTAAGAAAGCTTAGAATTTGATATAAATTATGTAGTATCTAATTCACAAGACATAAGTTTAAATAACTTTTGCATTGTTCGATAAAATGTTCTATACATATAAGCTATGCCTCCTAAGAATAACTGTGAATTTTGAAATTGACATTGTGCTTTTTTTAATGTAAATTTTGTTTGACCGCTTTGAATTACATTGCAACATGAAGCAAATATATAAATCTCTCCTCTAAACTCAGAATTGTAGTCAATGAAGTCTAGCGCTTCTCAAAAATCACCTCACATTCATTTGATCATTTGAACTCCACATACTTGTCGGTTGGTCAATGAGGATGCAATAAATGAAGATTTCGATGGACATAATTAAACTAGCCTAATTTTGTACTGTCTCAATATTTCTTGGGTCTATCTTAATACAAAGATGTTATTGAATCAAGACATAAAGTTTCATTTCCTTCATGATGTGAATCAAAATTCTTAAATGCTACCTATGTTCCTCTCCACTATGAGAGTGTATCAAAATATTATGGTAAGAACAATAACGAATAGATCCAAGTATGGCTTGCCTACAGAGTCCATCAAGTTCACAAAGGTTGTTTCACATTGATTAGTCCAAAGACAGGTATTGGATGGAATTACAAAGGTTGTTACAAATTCTATCTATAAAAAATCAGCTTTTCGCCTAAAGAGTGATAAATTTGGAAGGAGTCTCGCTCATACTGCCAAAAACTCGTAATGCTTGTATCTATTTTGAAATTGTCTTAGGAATATTCTCTGCTTTGAAATTGTCTTAGGAATATTCTCTGCCATAATCATTAGTTGATGATAGCTAGATCTCAAGCTGATCTTAAAAAAGACCAAAGCACTCTAAAATTGATCAAATAAATTATTAACACATGATGTTTGATACTTATTGTTGATGACTATCTTTTATTCAACTACTTGTAATTATATCAACATAAAATCGTCCTTCTTCTTCACAAATAACATGATATCACCCTAAAGAGAGATACTAAATCTACCTGACATTTCAAGATAATTTGAGCAGAACTGGTAAGGCCACAAGAACAAGAAGGCCGCCATTATCCTTGATCCAATAGATTAAACTTGTAATGATCCATCATACTTTTGGATGGAATCTTAGAACAAAGATAATTTAAAATATAAAAATATTATAATATACATAAAAAATTAAAATATCTATTGACTTTTTGGAATACTAAAAAGTCCGTGAAGTCATACATATACTTTAGTATATGGCTTACCATGGTCAAAAATTTCTTTTAATTCTTTTCACCTTCTCATTTTTTCATTTAGCGCACTTCAAAAATTTTCAGCTTCATAACTCATATTATTCAATTTCATTTTATTTATAATTCGTTTGGTGATAAAAATTATTCACTTTATTTGAAAACTAGTATTAAGTCATGAAAATCTCAAATACAACTAAATTTAGAAAACACTCTATCTCACTTTTCACTTTTTTAGAATTCATGGCCAAATGCCATTTAAATCATAATCGCAGCTCTCATGTCTTTTTATGTCCATAACATTTAAATATATAGTGTGCGATTTAATAACACAGGACAATGTTCCACTATTCTTTTATAAGTTCATATTTCATAGAGCAGTGTCAATTTCCCTAGACTGATCGTCCTGCACTTGTAGAGAAATTCGGCAAAAGCTAGAAATATAAAGGTATGGCCATAAATTACATTTTACACATAATTAAAATTATACCAAACCACACTAATTTTGAATAGAATGACCAATCCCGGGACTATGACCCCGTCCAAAAGGACTGAATCCGTCTACGCGACCAGGTGGTGGAACTGAACTAGGCGGTGGCATTGGTGGTGCAAGTGCCGGCTCATTGTCATCAAATGTTTCCTTGTTTGCGCCATTTTTGACCCTCCAACGTTGCATGGTGTGACTATGAGGTCTCAAGGCATCATCCATACGTTCACGTCCCTCCATTGATCGGATAATGTGACAGAAGAACATTGAAAAGAAAACGTAATAAGTAAGGATGATTATTTGAGCCATATTGAACAGAAAAATATGAAAAATATACTCTTTAACCTCTAGTATTTATAGCAAAACAAGTGACATCAAATTGAATTTAGGGTTAATATTGGTCCACACTAGTTGGAGATTCTCATCATGTGCATTAAACAAAAATAAACTAGACATGTACGTAGTAATTACATTTTCTTAATATATTGTATGGTACATAAAAGCTGCAATGCTAGTCTGGCCTCTTTAATTTGTTCTTATTAAGCCATCCAAGATTTTATATTAGGCACTTTAATTCTAACATGGAGAAATTTTATAAATGTGCTGTCTGGATCCTCGTTTTACAATGAAAAATTTTGGTGTTCATATAGCAATATTTGGTTTGCATTTTCGAAAAAGGTTAATATTCAATATGGTAGTTTGTACATATCAATACGAAAAAAAAATACTGATACATAAATATAATAATATGATTAATCTAAATATTAGTTAATTAAAGGTCTAAAATCCCTCGGACTAAAAGCTTCTGAGGCTTTAACTAAATATTTAACGAGGTATAGTCATATGTATACAATACATATTACACAAACTTGTCATTCGTCATGCATTTCATGCATGAAAGAGTTTTAACAACTGTCGAAAACATCACTCTCCGTTCTATGTAAATTAAAGTCGAACAAATTATTATTATCAAATGCATAAAATAAAATCAAACTTTAAAAACATCGGTTCATACTGAATCGACTCGATGTGGTAATGATAAAGCATTTTCACAAAACAAAATTGAAATTATTAAATATTTAAGTTTGTTCTAGATCACAAATTTCAAAAGTTCTTTTCTTTTTCAAATTTTGTGTCAAAAATCAAATGGTCACATAAATTGGGATGGAGAAAGTAACAATTTCATTTAAAAATACTCATTTTATTCGATCTTAACAAGATGATTTCTAATCACACAAATATCTAATACTTCCTCTGTCCCATTTTATGTGACACCTTTTTCTTTTTATGTCCCTCCAAAAAGAATATCATCAACCTTATTATAATTAGAAACAATTTAACTATAATATTTCCTTTTTAGCTTTAATAAAATGATTCTCAAGCACACAAATATTTAAGAATTGTTTAAGATCACATGTTTCAATTTTTTTTTAATCTTAAACACAGTGTTAAGTCAAACAATACCACATAAAATAAGACGAAATAAATACTTATTTTATACCATAAATTTCAAAACTCGTACTTTATTATTGAAACTTTATACTACAAGCAGATACCATCACATAAATTGAAACAAAAAAAATATCGTTATAATATAAATAGGAAACTTGAAGGCCGGACATATTGGAGTCTAGAGAACCCACCCTAGATGGTATTAAATTGTTGTCATTTCCATGCGCTCCCACTGAGTAGTTATTTTTAGTTTTGAGTGTAAGCATGCGCTAACTACTTTCCAACTGGAGATTCTTATGGATTATATTTTTTGTACTTTGTAAACAAAAAGTTTAAACACCTCTTTGTGACTAGCAAGGGACTAAATTATATTATACTAGTTTATTTGACCTTGAAGTAGTACTAGGTATGTTCTGCTGATGGAACAAATTAAAAGTATGAGTTGACCCATCAAAGACTCACAGGGTCAAGGTTTTATTTAAGAACTTTATTAAATGGAAAAATTACATAACTAATGTACTTAAAGTCCTCCTTAACATTATATATGTATTAGTATTTTTATTGACAAAACATAATAATTTAGGTTTGTACTGAAAACGGGGATTTGGACTGATTGTTCGGGAGAGGGGATTAACCGGTAAAGAGCAAATAATTGAAACGTAATAAGGCAAAAATAGCTATAGTTTGCTAAAATTACGATTGGTAGCTACACATTATAGGAGAGAGACGAACGAGATCGAGAGAGGCGAGCGAGAGAGCGTAGAGAGTGGTGAGAGGCGAATTGTATATGTATATTTGTAAAATTATATGTGTATATATGTCAAATAATTATATATGTGTAACTAATATACATATGTATTTGTATATATGACAAGCGAGATTGCGAAAGAGAGGAGAGAGGACACCCCAAAAGGAGAATTGGGAATTTTTCTGATAGGAGAGTGGAAAGAGGTAAATTGTATATGTATGTATGTCGAATTAAATATGTATATATGTCAAATAATTGTATATATGCAACAGATATACATATGTATTTGTATATCTGGCAAGAAATTGCAGAGATAGATAGATAGATAGATAGAAACGAGAGAGAAAATAACAACAAAATCAGTTTGGATTCATGCCGAGGCGGTAGACTACTGAAGCGATTCATCTTGTTCAGAGATTAGTGGAGAAATACAGGGAAAGAAAGAAGGACCTTCACATAGTATTTATTGATCTCGAGAAGGTCTATGACAAGGTTTCGAGGGATGTCCTATGGAGGTGTCTAGAGGTGAAAGTGTTCCTATGGCTGTAAAACTTACCTTTGAATTTAGATGGTATCTTCTTATCACATAATACTCCTGAGGCAAGCCTCCATTTCGTCCATGCTATCCTAATACGATATGCGACATTATCGTCAATATCCCCACTACTTTGAATGATGGACCTACGATATTTAAAGTTCTCTCTCTTGGGGATAGGATGAGTGGTAAGACTCACATCAGTGTCTGCTTCATCGCTCGCAACACTAAGTTTGTACTCTAAGTATTCTGTTTTGGTCCTGCTCAATTTGAACCCTTTCGATTTCTAAGCGTGTCTCCAAACCTCCAACCTATCATTAACTTCAGCCCCAGTTTCATCAATCAGTACGATGTCATCTGCAAATAGCATACACCATGGAACCTCCTCTTGAATAGACTGCATGTTAGCTCATCCATCACTAAAAAAAATAGAAAAAGGCTCAACACAGGTCCTTGATGAAGTCCCATCTCAATAGAAAAATACTCTAAGTCTCCTCTCACCGTTCTTACTCGAGATGTCTTTTCTGTATGGAGTGGAGTGTTGGCCAATAAAGAACTCACATGTTCAAAAGATGCAGGTCGTGGAGATAAGTATGTTGAGACGGATGTGTGGACATACCAGGAGTGATAAAATTAGGTATGAGACTATTTGAGAGAAGCTAGAGGTGGCCCCTGTGGGTGACAAGATAAGAGAAGCGAGACTGCGATGGTTTGGACATGTGCAGAGAACAAGAATCAATGCTCCTGTTAGGAGGTGCGAGAGGTTAGATTTAGGAGTTACAAGGATGAGTAGAGGTAGGCAGAAGAAGTATTGAGGGGAGGTGATTAGACAAAATATGACGAAACTTGATCTCACCGAGAATATGACCTTAGATAGAAAAGAATAGAGGTCGTGAATTAGAGTAGCAAGCTAATAGGTTAGTAGGGTTAGGTTGGTGTATGGCCATGGGTATAGTAGGGTAGTAGGTTTTATCGTGTCTTTATACCATGTGTGTCATTATCTGTCGTATGTGTTAGTTTTATTATATGAACATACTATCATGTGTTTTTCATTATTAGTCGCTCTTTCTGTTCCCTTTTATTTTCCTTTCTTTTTTGTCATATTTAGTCTATTCTGCTTTTGGATTTTTGAGACTAGGGTTCCTAAGAAATAACCTCTCTACTTCTATGAGGTAGTAGTAAGGTCTGCGTACATTCTACTCTCCCTAGACTCCACTTGTGAGATGCCACTAGGTATATTGTTATTGTATTTTCTTCACTAATAATCATCAAATTTCTTCACTAATAATCATCAAAAAACCTTTTTCACAAGTCAACATTTCTTCTTCTTCTTCACCATATTTTTTCCATACCATTGTATGTTTTGAAGATCTTTTTTAATCAATTTGGCGTTTACAAGTTTAGATTTTTATTTTTTTAATTTCATTACTTGTGAAAATGTGAATCGAAAATCTTCGCTCAAATTTATTCCCAGAAAGAGCCCTAAAATAAAGACATCTACTAGTCCTATAGATTTTATCCCAATTGAGTATCGAGTACATGCGAACTCCGATCAAAAGAGAGGTAAAGGATATAAATCTTATCTTAATTTAAAACTCGTCCGCTATTAGCCCTAAATCTTCAAAAAAAAAAATGGGAGGGGGGGGGGATAAAGAGGTATCAAATTTAGGTCAAAGGATATACCATTTGATTTTGAATGCATATTAACATTGTTTCGATTTAAAAAAAAATGACCTTGCTATGTATGAAATGTATGCATAAATTGATTGTTCAGAGTCGGCTTAGACACTTATATTGTAAAATTTTCTGACTAAACTTTTAATATGAGTATCATATTTGAACATGTTTTTTAAATCTATGAAAGTATATGTATATTGGTTGATTCTTGAGACGAGGGTTCCTGGAATGAAACAGGCTCTCTATCTCTATGAGGTAGTGGTAAGGTCTTCGTATATTTTTACTCTCCCCAGATCACCCCACTTATGGGGTCTCACTGGGTATATTATTATTGTTGTTGTTGTTTATTGGTTAATTAACATTTTTATAAAAATATCTTTCTATTACTTGAATATGTTCATTGTTTCATTTTTTGCTTAAATAAATACAACAATGTAGAGTGTTATTGTTAGTAAAAGTTATGAATACTTTTTTCCATTGGGAATGGTATCAATATGTACAAGTTTCTACATGAATTAAATCTAGACATATTGAATTCTTTTCAATTAACTTATAAGGATGCTTAGCATATTTAGATTTCATGTATATTTGATACTTCAAATTATTATTTTCAAATTTAGAAAATATTTTCAAGTTGATCATTTTTTGAAATTTTTATAAGTAATATGTTCCAAATTTGTATGTCATAAATTATTTGATAGTGATTTGCACCCACACTAACCATCTAGTGGAAGAATCATTATGATAACCTAACTAGGCATACTAAGAATAGACAAACATTTAAAGATGCAGAAATAGGTTTAAATAACAATCAATGTTGACTCGTTGAGTCCCTATAAACTCAACAAAATAAATTTAGCCAATGCGGAATTGTGTTGGAAATTAATATTTTAAAAGAATTTGAAAAACTAGAAGGAAAACGCTCACTAACTCTTACACTATAAGCCATCGACAAACCCTAATTTGCCTACATTGACCATGGCCGTTTCGGCCAGTGGTCTCCCATTCGTGGAAGGGAGGCCACTGTTACCCACTATGTCCTATGCAGGTAACCTGAAAAATACCAAATCCCAAATGAAACCCATTGTTTAAGCCTATTTCGTATTTACATGGGGAGCTTCAAGTGATATGGGAACAAGAAGAAGTTGAGCAGATGATTATTAATGATAATTTGGAGTATGCTATAGTTGAAAAATTCTCGTATGGGTGGCCTTAGATTCAAGATCTTAGAAATCTAGTTCTGAAACAATGTGAACTTAAAGGCAATGGTGGAGCCAATATTTTTGTCAATTGTGTTCATACTTTTAGAACGTGGGTAAGCAAATTTTGTATCAAGGGTGTTCAACAATTGATATATATCAAAATATCTATGTTTAACCTATATATTCAAAAAAGTTTTCCAACGAAGGGTGTTCATCTGACCATCCTTTTGTGAATATAGCTCCGTCCCTACTTAAAGACGAGTGCAAAATTGGCCTATATGTATTAGACGAATTGATTAGGGCCTCCATTATGGGAGATTATGTACACCTTTTATCCAAATCTGTCTTCTATATTACACAGAACAATAAGTTATTTCCCATGAGAACATTCAAATGGGTTCCGTTGTTCAATTATGATAAGGAAATGTCAACGATGGTTGCTTGGATCTCTTTTCCAAACCTACCACCAAAATTATTTCGCGAAGGAAGAAATTTTTTCACTGGCCAGGGGTGTTGGAAAGCCACTACAAGTTGGTATGACCATCCATGAGGAATCAAACGATACCAAGTTGTGCGAGGGTCAAAGTGGAGGTACATCTCCTTAAAGAATTTCCAAAAGGATCAAAATTGAAGTCAGGAAGAATAATGAAGAGGTGGATCACCATCAAGAATGACTATGTCCCTAAAATTTGTAAGAATTGCATGATCCAACGTCATGATGAACAACACTACTAAAAAACTATGAAAGGAGACCTAAAAAAAGAGACCTCAAAAATAGGTCACTAAAAAGAGATCTCATGAGGTCGCTATCTGCATTAATAATTTTTTTTTTATAATTTTTTATAGTATAGAGACCTCAACAGGTCTCCTTTTCTTTAGTCAAATTCAATCAGATACTGATATAAGACTTTGACTAAAAAATACAACCTCATGAGGTCACTATTTGTTAAAAATAAAAAATAATAATTTACTTTTAAAAATCTCATGAAGTGTCTTTTTTTAAAAGTTAAATTCAGGTAATGATATTTCAAAATAAGAGACCTCGTGAGGTATCTTATTGGTAAAATAAAAAATAAAAAGCTAATTCTTGAAATAAAGTTAAAAATTAGAAATAAAAATTAGCGATTATTAAGATGAAAAAAATTGCTAAAATTAAAACTCCTTTCCCACCCTCGCTCGTTGTTGGAAAAAACCCTTGTCCTCGCTACAGTACTCTCCATTGAAATTCGCCCACGTCTCCTGCCACCTCTCCTCCTACTACCTCGCCTCCCGCTTCGACCCTCTTGCCTAACAGTGAGTGATTTCTCCATTTTTATTTTTATTTCTGATGCAATTTCATTCTTGTCACTTTTTGCTCTTTTGTTTATTGGAGCGCTTACATCTTTACTATTGCTATTGCTATCACCGCAGACTAATGTAGAAGAAAACTAACTGGAAGAGAATGAATATTTATGAGTAACATGTAGTAGTTCAGTGTGATAATTATTGAAGAGGTTTCTAAGTTAATGTCTTACTTTTGACTAGATTAATGTAGTGAAATTGTTGTTGAACTTTATCCCAAAACTTTAACAAAAAAAAAAAAGTTGGAATAGTTAAGTGATTCCAAGTTACATGTCATATGTAGTGAGTTCAGTGAATTTTTGACTTTTAGGCTGGATAGCTAATTTATGAATGGCTCTTGTTGAGAAGTATACGACATTATGGATATCTGATAATTGGGTATGCTTATGGCATGCCACAATGGACCTTTCGTGAATATCATTCTGAGCTAGAAGGCCTAGGTAGTTCTCTTGATGATGAATTAAGGAACAATAATTTGGCTATGGGAAAGAAGATTGCTAAGTTATCTAGCCAAGTGGAAGCTCCGCGGGTTAGGGAAAGGCGAACAAACATAGAGTATGCCGATCTAAAGTCCCAATTAGATGCATTACTTGCTTCGGGAGGGATTCTCCCTTGTTCTAATGATATCGCTTGTCCTCCTTGACCTTCTCAGTCTTGACCTACTCAACCAGTATATAGTCAACAAAGAAATTTGATAAATGAGTGTAGTAGTGAAGAAGATGACGAGGATCATGTGGCAAACACACTATGGCATTAGTAAAGTTTAAAGTTGTACTAATCTAATTTCTTACTTTATAGTTATTTTATGAGACTTGTTATATGGTTTGTGAATATATGATAACTTTGAAATCTTATCATGTGATTTATGACTTTTACGTTTTTTTGGTTCAACTTTGAATCACTTTTAAGTTGATTTTCACATTTAGTTGATAAGAGAGTATTTATAAAATGTATTTTGTTGTATTATTGGTAAATCTTTGAGTTTGATTTGGCTGCGTAAAATATATATTGAATTAAATGACAGATGCAAAGTTGCAAAAGCAGTAACAAGATACCAATTTTTTTCTAAAAGAGAGACCTCCTGAGGTCACTTTGTTGCATTTTTTTCCCAGAAAAGAAACCACATGAGCTCACTTTTTTGTCTTGTATATTATAAAAGAGAGACCTCATGAAGTCTCTTTTTATATGAATTTAAATAAATTTAATAAAGTATAGAGACCTCATGAAGTTTCTTTTGTAAATATAAAATAAAAATAAATTATAAAATTGCGACATCATGAGGTCTTCTTTAGTAAAATATAAAATAAAAATAAATAATAAAGTAGAGACCACATAAGGTTTCTTTTTCCAAAAATTCAGAAAAACAATTAGGGACTTTGTGAGGTCTCTACCAAAAAAAACCACCTACATTTTAGGGACCTAATGTTTAGGTCTCTTTTTCATATCGCTTTTAGCATTTTTTTTAGTAGATACTATGTTATGTGTTGCATCAAAGTTGTATCAAGAAAAAGGGGAGAAAGGAAAGTAAAGTGATAAAAAAAAGAGCAAAAAAAGAAAAGAAGTGGCTAAGGCCAACAAGGGTAATAACAACCAGGAAGCTGTGAAGGATCATAGGGATCGAAAAAGAGATAGGGGTAGAAAGCCTCAAGGTTTGGAATGCAGTTGGTTTCATCATGAAAAATACTTTTAATGCTCTACAGGAAAATGAAATAGGTGATGCGCAAGGAGAATCACCTAAGGTAAAGGAGAACGTAGCCATAGAACTGGATGTTACGCTAGGAGAACAAACAAGTAATAATAAAGGGAAGAAGGTAATGAACACCAGCCTAATTGAAGTAATGAAAAATAGAAAAGGTGTTTCAGATAACAAACAAAGGACAAGCAACAGTAAGAGTGTAGAGGTCAATAATTCAAACACCAATAAAGTGAATGAATCACCAAAGAATTAGCATATAAAGCAGAAGACAAGAGAAGGTGAAACTAAAAGCATTCTATTGAATCTACAATAGGAGGGTGAGACGGATAAATAGAAAATAGAAAAGGATTAAGAAGGAGATGACTATGCCAACAACTTAAAGAAAGGACTTGACTTAGTTGAATATGAGGAAGGGGAAATCTAACAACGGAAGTCTAGAGAAGAGGAAGAAGATATCTCTTACAACCTACAACAAATAAGTAAGGCTGGGGACTTATCACCTATGCATACTAATTGCTTGAAGAATGGGGCAAAGAAGGATAGGTCTATTACAAGTGAAAATAAGGAGCAGCAGGGAAAGATCCTATAATAGTAATCAATAATTGAGAAGATGTTATTTTGAAATATTAGATCCATTAACACATTAAATTCTCTGGATAGGTTAGTGGATCTAAACAGACGACATCATTATTCTTTTATTATTTTAATGAATTCTTTTCAAGATCCATCAACAATAGAACAATACAAAGTGAAATAGGATTCAATCATGTTGGGGTTAATAGCAATGAAAAATTTTGGTTATTTTGGAGAGATGAATAGGAAGCAATGCAGATTCGGATCTCTATTTAGCAAGTTACTCTAAAATTCAAGTACAATGGTAAAGAGTTTCCGGTCACTAGGTTATATGCAAAGTGTAATGTTGTAGGATATAAGTGAAGGGTGTAGTTGTCCATGAATTATTGGTGGAGATTTTAATATAATCTTACATGAAGAGGAAAAGTATGGAGGTCTGGCTTTTGAACAAGGAGAGACTATTGACTTTGCTTTTAGTATTAACTTATTGAATTGTTAGAATTGAAATTACAGGTGACACTTTTACATGGTGGAACGGAAGGATTGAAGAATCATGTATTTTTAAAAGATATATCAAACATGATTCTGTTTAATCAGTACTTTATGGATTTGTTCCCAAATTCTAAAGTTTATCATCTTATAAGGGAAGGTTTTGATCATGCTCTACTATACTTAGTTTGCAACATTGAACATGAGCCTATTGTGAAATCATTTCAAATTGCTTGACTTCTGGACTGAGCATCATCAATTTAGAGAAGTTGTTAAAAAGAATTGGGTGGTGGGCTTTATGGGTTGTCCTTTTGTGGAAATATAACTTGAGTTGAGGAAAGTAAAACAAGCCCTATCTAAATGAAGTAGAGTGACCTTTAGAAATGTTTTCATTAAGTTTCAACTTCTGAAGATATTATCAGGGTGAAGGAAATCTAATGGGAGATGCATCCTACACCATCTAACCAGGCAGATTTAAATAAACTGGAAGTTGAATTGGAAAAATTTTTAAAAGTGAAAGAAGAATTTGAAGCAAAAATCAGGAATGAAATAGTTTAATGATGGGGATAGAAATACGAAGTTCTTCCACTTATATTTCAATGAGAGAAGGAAGAAACTGTTTATAGGAGATACTTTATCAACAACGAATAAAATTGATGATGTAGCTGTTAATATTTTTGAAAAATAATTTGAGGAGAGTGACCACAATGAAGATTTCTCAATTTTAAAATATATTCCATCATTAATTTTAGAGGAAGAGAATGAGGAGATAGTAAAGCTGCCAAAAATTGAGGAGGTCAGAAAACGTTATTTTTTTAATCTCAATGGTTCCAGTGCTTGTGGACCTGATGATTTTACTTGGTCATTTTATCAAACTTGTTGGGACATCATTGGGAAAGATATCACAAGAATGGCAAGGATTTTCTTCTGTAGACAGGAACCTAAAAAACTTATGACTTGCACAAATCTTGTGTTATTTCCAAACAAGGAAATGGTGAAGACTTTCTCTAATCTGAGGCCTATAAGTTTGAGTTCTTTTTCTAGAAAAATAATATCCAGAATGATTTATGAAAGGGTGGTATAGGTCCTTCCAAATATTATTTCAAAAAATTAATCTGGCTTTGTGAAAGGGAGGAACATTGCTGAGAATGTGTTGTTGGTTCAGGAGATAATAAGAGATATTTAATAGGAGGAATAAGCATGCGAACATGGTAGTTAAACTGGACATAGAGAAGACATATGATAGAGTCTCTTGGATAATCTTAACTAAAGTTCTTAGGAAATTTAATTTTTTTAAGATCCATATTGGCATGGTTAGGAGATTACTCTCTAATAATTGGTATTATGTATTGATGGATGGTAAATCTTATGATTTTTTCAAGACTTCCAAGGGCCTAAAACAAGGAGATCCACTATCAGCTACATTGTTTATTATAGTTGTTGAAGTCCTTTCAAGGGGGTTAATAGTCTTAATCATTTGGTGGAGTTTAAAGGATTTAGGCTCCCTAAATGGAGTCCAAAGATCCATCATCTTGATATGCAACTGATACCATATTGTTCTATTCTGGGGATAGGAGTTCAGTAATTAAAATAATGCATATTATAAGAAACTATGGGGAGGTGCCTGGTCAAAAGGTGAATAAATCCAAAAGTTTCTTCTATTTACATGATAATTCTCATTTGAGTACTGTTATCAAATTGAGGAGACTTAATCAAACTAAGTGAGGTAATTTCTCTGATTTACATTGGTTGTCCAGTTTATTATAGGAGGAAAATGTCTTATTACTTTGAAGACATTGCGACGAAAATATCCAGAAAGATCTTCCTTTGGCATAATAAGCTTCTTTCTTCCAGAGGAAAATCAATTTTGATAAAGAATGCTCTGCAATTTATCCTTATATATCTATTGTCTATGATGAATCCTCCAAAGAAGGTCACAGAACAGATCCATCAATTGTTTGCAAAGTTTTTTTAGAGTGGCACTGAAGGACTGAAAAGGAAACACTAGTTACGATTGAAGAACCTGTGTTATTCTAAAATTGAAGAAAAGCTTATTTTTATTTCTTTATATGATGTGAATAAAGTCATATCTGTCAAATTATGATAGATTTTTAGAGTATCCACCATATTCCTATGGATTGAATATATGTGAAGCAAATACTGTAAAAAAAATACATCTAGTAATTGTCAGTAATCTTGATGCATCACATTGTTAGCGCTAATTTATTTGAGTGATGACTATTTTTAGGAAAAGCACAAAAATAGTGAACGAAAGAATTCTGAGGAAAAATGACCTATCAGCCTTGAAAAAATGAAAAAAAAAATTAGAGAAAAAAGGAAAACTCGGATTTGGGAATCAATCAAGGAAGCTCCTTTTGAAAAACCAAATTTGGCAAGTCAATCAAGGTAAATCAAAGAAGAAAAAGGAAAAGATATCATCTAAGAGAGATCTGTACAGAGATTATAAAGACACAAGATCAATCAAGGAAGATAGGATCTCATCACCAATCAACAAAGATCTAAGAGCAGTCAAGAAAGAAAAGGAAAAGATTTCATCACTAAATTAGAGTCAATCAAGAAGGATCTGCACCTAGAGAAGAATAAAAAAGATTGTCTTTTCTTAGTCTTACCTTTATTCTTGAAAAGAGGATTCATTACTGCCTCAATTCAAGGATCAAATCCCTTGGGATGCTATCTCTTCAATAAAAGGAGGCATCCATATATCTATTGAAGTATACAAGCCTACTACATTCAAGTCATTCTTCAATACTCTTCATCTTTAGAAAATTATTGTAATCTTTAGTGTTTTTACTATGAAAGTAAAAGAGAGAGAAAAGAAGAAAAAATTGAAAGAGAGGTCTGTATCAAAACAAAAAGAAAACAAAAAATTTGAGTGTAGTTTTTAAGTTGAAACTTTCGTAACCACCATTCTACTAAAGGCTTGAAGAAATATCCCTTGCAACTCAAGTGGACTGGACCTAGGATTCACATTGAATCCAAACCAGTATAAAAACATTCGATATTGAATTTTTCTTTTACGCACTTTACTTTTTTGCTTACTTAATAGCTTTAGTCGAGTATATCGTATACTAGTTAACTATCTAAGTATAGACTTAAATTAAAACAAAAAGGAAGAAAATTCAATTCATCCCCTCCCCCCTCTTGCATTTTTAATTAGTATTGGAGCTTGGTCTCACTATATTTTTCTATTTAACCACAGGAGAGAAAAAGATCATGGTCAACCAAAATCAAATCATTGGAGCATTTTTTTCAAGAGGGAACTTCTCAAACTAGATCTTCCTATTTCAATGGAAAGCATTTTTCACACTGAAAAATCAGAATAGAGGCCTTCATCAAGTCTTATGATTTAAAAGTCTCAAGAGTTATCAAACTTGGTGACATCCCCATATTGCAACCAAACCAGCAAATGGAAATCAATCAAGTGTTGAAGGAAGTTAGGCTCCTGTTGTTCCCAGTTTGAAAAACTATACTGATGAACAAATGGAGATCATCCAGATAAATTCAAAGGCTAAGAATGTTCTCCACTGCCATCAATGGAGAAAAATATGAGAAAATTTCTAGCTGCGAAACTCCTAAAGAAATGTGGGATAAACTGGAAGTGACTTATGAAGGAACTGATAAAGTAAAAGAAACCAGTGCCAGTCTCTTTGTCTATGAATTTGAACTGTTCCAAATGAAAGAAGGAGAATCTATTGAGAGTATGTTTGCATGACTAAGCAAAATTATTAGAGCACTCAAGGCAACAGGAAAAGAATATGCTCCCATTGAGCAAATAAGAAGGGTTTTAAGAAGCTTGTCCCCTAATGGCATGCCAAGGTTGTTGCACTATAGAACATGGATCTAAAGAACTTGACTTATGATGAAATTCGAGGAGATCTAATTGCTTTTGAAAAAATTCATTTCAATAAAAAGGGAAAAGAAGATGAGAAGAAGAAATCTATAGCCTTCAAAGCAGCAGATGACATTCAAGAGGAAGAAGACAAATTCAATGAGGATGAAATTGCACTGATCATAAGATCCATCATGGAAACATCCAGGCACAATAAAAATCAAAGGAGAGGTAAGACAAATAACTTTAGAAATAAATAAATTACTAACTACAACAGAAATGATGGCACAAGTTTGGACACATTGCAAGTGAGTGTCCTGAAGCTAAGAGACTATATCCTCAAGGATATGGAAGAAATAAAGCACTTAGTAGTTGGAGTGATGAAGACACATCTAAATATAACTAAGATGAATCTGAAAATGTGTGATTCATGCCTATAGGCGAATCGAGCCAGGTAAAATCTAATTTTTGCAAAAATTGTCATGAATTAAGAGTATTACTAGATCAGACCATTATATATCTAAAAAGATCCCTTGAGAATCATAGAATCATTCAAGATAAAAAAAACAGCTTTGGAAATCAAACTCGAAGTTTGTACTTTTGCAAAAGATCTTTTAGATGAGGAAAATTTTGAATTAAAAAATCTTTTAAAAATGCTCATAAATTTACCATCTCTAATAAAGGAACCAAGTCAACTAGTTCAAACTACTCGACTTACTCTCAAAGTGAATATTATAGTCTATCTGGATATGATGTAACTGGTAAAAGCTCATGCTATTATTGTGATAAACCTAGTCACTCTTATTCAAGATACAGATTTCATCTTCTAAACCAACTAAAATGGTCTGGAAAATCAAAAACACCTCTAACCAAAAAGGACCCAAAACAAATTGGATACCTAAAAACAAGTAATCTTGTTTTGCGAAAATATCGCTCAAAATCAAAAGTCAAGTGGTATCTTGACAGCGGATGTTCAAATCACATGACAGGCAATAAAAATCTATTGCTAACTTTAATGGTGAAAAATTTTGATTTGGTGACAACTCGATCGAAACTATCATTAGTATTGGAACTATCTCCTCTAACGAATCTATCTCCTTTAACGAATCTTGTGATGTTGCTAATGTTTATCTTGTGAAGGGATTAAGATATAATCTGCTAAGTATCAGTCAACTATGCGATTCCAACCTGGAAGTAAAATTTAAGAAAACTGGATGTATTATTGAGGAAGAATCAGGAGAGGAAATTCTTCCAGGAAGTAAGGACAAAAATGTTTACATTTTAACTCTGTCAAAGGATCAATAAACCATATTTGTTAGCATCCACCTCTAAAGATCCATGAATTTGGCACAAAAAACTGGGCCATACCAGTATGAGATTAATTGAAAAGCTTACAAGGTTGGAACTGGTAATTGGGCAGCCAAAATTGGATTACAGTAAGGATCATATCTATGACGCATGTTAAATGGGTAAGCAAACAAGAAACTTCTTCCAATCAAATGATCCTGTTTCTGCAACAAAACCTCTTCAGATTCTTCACATAGACCTTTTTGGTCACACTAGAACTGCTAGCATTGGTGGAAAAAAGGTACGCATTTGTAATTGTTGATGATTATTCCTGTTTTATTTGGATCATGTTTTTAACCAACAAAGATGATACTTTAAAAAATTTTGAGTTCTTCTGTAAGAAAGTGCAGAGAGAAAAAGGTTACTACATTACTTCTATTAGAAGTGATCATGGAGGAGAATTCAAAAATAAAGTCTTTGAAAACTTCTGCAATGTAGAGGGATATTTGTACAACTTTTCAGCTCCTCACTCTCCTCTACAAAATGGAGTTATTAAAAGAAAGAACCGAACTCTACAAGATATGGCTAGAACAATGATTTGTGAGAACTTTCTCCCACACTATTTCTGGGCAGACGCAGCAAGTATGGTCTATCATATACTCAATAGATACTTAATAAGGCCTATTCTGAAGAAGACTCCATATGAATTATGGAATGAAAAGAAACCAAACATTAGCTACTTTCATCTATTTGGTTGCAAATGTTTCGTCCATAATAATGGTAAGGATAACCTAGGTAAATTTGACTCTCGCAACGATGAAGATATCTTTCTTGATAACTCAAACTCTAGTAGAGCACATAGAATTTTTAATAAATGCATTTTCACTATAGAAGAATCTATTCATGTTGTATTTGATGAATTTAGTCCTATTCCTAAGAAAAAATGCAGTTTAGATGATGAAGAGCTCTCTAACAGTGTTGTGATTGCCCCAAAAGAAGTTACAGACAAAGAGCAGTTGACTATTGTTGATGAAAGTTAGCCAGTAATGGAAACAATTCCTAATGAATGGAGAAATGAACTTAACTACCCCAAAAAATTCATCATTGGTAACGCAAGTGATAGAATGAAAACTAGGGCATTAAGCAAGAAAAATGCTAATATTTCTCTCATATATCAACTTGAATCGAAAAAGGTTGAAGAAGCATTGAAAGATAATGAATGGGTTAAGGCTATGAAGGAAAAGTTGGATCAATTTGAAAAGAATCAGGTTTGGACCTTGGTTCCCAAACTTGAGAATGTCACCATAATTGGAACGAAATGGGTTTTTAGAGACAAGCTAAATAAAGCTAGAGAAGTAACCAGAAACAAAGCTAGACTCGTGGGTCAGGGTTACTCACAACAAGGAGTTGACTATGATGAGACTTTCTCTCTTGAGACAAGATTAGAATGTATTCACATCCTTCTTGCTTATGCTGATTTTAAAGATTTTAAACTCTTTCTAATGGATGTTAAAAGTGCTTTTTCTAAATGGATTTATTGAAGAAAATTTTTTTGTAAAACAACCTCTAGGTTTTGAAATCCAGAATTTCCTTACCATGTGTTTAAATTGTCAAAAGCTCTTTATGGACTCAAACAAGTTCCTATAGCTTGGCAAGAGTGTCAGAACAAAATTCTGTTATCCCATGATTTTTCCAAGAAAATATTGACACTACTCTTTTTACTAAAAAAATCTTCCTCTGATAGTATTATCAATCGAATCTATATCGATGATATTATTTTTGATAGTGCTAACCCTAATTTGTACAAGGACTTTGCCAATCTTGTACAAAGTGAATTCGAAATGAGTATGATGAGTGAGTTAACCTTCTTTCTAGGACTTCAAATCTTTTAAACTGATCAAGGTAAAGCAAATATATTTTGAATGTGTGCAAAATTTGGTATGTGATTGCTACTATGATTTAGAATAATCCCTACGCTCCTCTCTCTCTCATACGCTCCTCTCTCGTCGAACCAACCGGTGAAGAGCTTTTCCGGCAAGGGTTCGCTGC